>JAWWLV010000057.1:3671673-3698175 GCA_035041135.1 Platyrinchus mystaceus | reverse complement strand
GGTTTTCTTTTTGCCATAAGAATGATTTTGTTTGTTTTCTCTTGTTTTCTGGAACACCCAGCTCATGTGGGCTATTTCAAACCTCTTTAGCCTGATGTAGGCACTCCAGATATAAAATTCTGACCTTGCAGAAAATTTGTCATTATAATCCAAAACAGGTCTGATAAGGGTCACTTACTGGGCAGTGCTTCTGGTTCTGATGTTGATGCATGTGGCTGACAAATACAATGTATTTACTTACAGAAGAAAAATACAGGCAAATGCTGGAAATCTGGAGTTCCCCTCTTATTTGAGAAATGACAGACAAGTGCTGGAGTAAACCAAGGGTCAGGAGCTCATAACATGACAAAGATAAATGGTGCTGCCCATCAGCCTCCTCGGATCTGGTACTGAAATTTAAAAGGTTTCTGAGAGGTGTTGAGACTCGGTGGTCACTTTAGGTTTGTCTCATTGTCAAGGAAGAATGAGGCAAGACCCAAAAGCTGTTCAGGCTTTCTGTGGTTCACAACTACATTCCTGGTTTAGGTGGACGTGACAGGCAGGTAAACTTACTTTTGCCTAGGCAAAATAACAACATTTTCTGCAGCTGCACCAGCTTTACTTGCAGAGGTGGGAGAGGGCATGAATCAGAGAAGATAAATTTTATATTCAAAGGTAGTCTGGCACGTTCTTATGGCACTTAATAGCTGGCATACTCCCACTGCAAGGGAAGGAGAAAGCAAATTCAATCATTTATGTTACAAAAGTCCCACTGCTCTTTATTATGTGCACAGATGGTGTCTCGGGATCTTTGCTGGCTGGCAGTGCTCTGCATGCCTAATGCCAGGCAGGGAGCAGAGCTTTTCCAGCCCAGGTGACAGTGGGAAAGCTCTTTTTTCCATTTGCTAGAACCACATGGATTTCTAACCTCTCCCATTTTTACATTTCATTTAAACCAACCTTCCAGCAAAAAGCCAAAATACTCCTGCAGACCATGTTTAGCAGAGGTACAAATGAGAACAGATTATGCACCATGGAGGTGAAAATCTGTTGCAAACAGAACAACAAATGGAGAGGTATTGCAGGACATCTGATGGGTTGGGAAATGGAGTTGCTTTGTCTTAAATCCTTTCACACATATGGACACTTTTAAAGGGTAAAGTGGAGAATCAGCTAAATTTGTGGAAATATGTCAACTCTGGGAATGGAATGATCTCACCCAATGCCTTCTTGTTTTTTATGAAGGCTTTTTTTTTGTTTGTTTTTTTTTTTTTTTAACAGCAACACCCTCTGTAAGAGCTGCATTTCTGCAGCTATTTACAAACAGCCCTAGACCGGCCTTTTCTAATCAGTGCCATCTTTCTTGAGCTGCCCACTCTTTGCTGCAGCAGTATATCCATCACCTTGCTTTACTTCCCTGCTGGCTGGCTGTGGGATAGTGTTCTTAGTAAAAGTTACAGGACCGTAGAAAGGTCAGATCTGTTCAGCCTCTCTTTACAAGGGCTGCACTAAGACTACCATTTACTTTAAGCAATAAAACACTCTGTAGGTTTATGCATTCCCCCTCCAGCCTAAAGCTCTTGCAGCACTTAACAGCTATTGTGGTATGATATACAGCACCACTAGGACACAGCAAAGCACTACCCCTGGTTCTCAGGTAGGAGAAAAATAAAGACCACAGAGGTCCTGGTTGGCTTTTGAAAGTCACAGATCTTATATCAAAAAATGTTTTGGGCCAGTAGAATTTAATCCCAAGGTCCTCCAGCTGACAGAATTTGGCATGGATCCATCTGATTTCATGCTGATACAAGAATTGATAGAAGAATTAGTGTCAGCTGAGACATTTGGGAGCTTTTTTTTTTTTAAAGAAAAATCCAGAGAAGATAAATACCATTGTGCTGTAACTGATGGGCTTTGTCCTTGGCCTTACTTTTGCAAGTTGTGTGTTTTTGAGTGAGAATGTGCTTCAAAGCAGAAGTCAAAAAGAAGAAACCCAAGGTAAGTGGAATAAGAGTAGATATTTCACTTTTAATGCACATATCTGGATTGCCTGTATATTGACTGTGTTGGAGGTTGTGGGTTTAATGTGTGTGACATCTCAGGGTATGGGCCAACTGAGATGCTGACTGCAAAGGATTTCAGGTAGAACTGCTCCTGTTGCACAACAGTCCAACTGAAAACCAAATGATTTCCCCAAACCACTGTGCCTCTGAGGTGCCTTCATGTCCTGCAGCTGGGCCAAGGTAAAAGTGAGTTCCATGGGAGCACAGCTCAAGGGTTCTTGATTCACCAGGGTTTGTGCCTCTACTTCCACTGGGCTTCATCAAGTTTAAGCCTTCAGGTTGCTCTTATACTCTAGGCCTAACTGTCTCCAAGCTGAATGGGTGTTTTTCCATTTGTGGGTACAAATGGAGACAGAACTAACTGAGAGTTTTGCCCTGGATTTTTTAATTTTCCTGCTCACTTTGCTACAAAACTTTCCAGGTTTCTCCGAGGATCTTAATTAATTAGACAATTGCAGAGCACTTTATGGGCCTGTCCTCTTTGTATATTTAGGCATTGCTTTTATAACCCGTGCTTTATTTTTCTCTTGGTCTTCCTCACTGCTGTCCTGTCGTTTGTGAATTAAAAGGCCAAAGTAAAGAGCAGCACATGTTGGCCATGCTCAGATCACCGTGATGCTCAGGATAACAAGAGGGCATGCTCAGGGAATTGAGGGGTGGTCATTTGTCTCAGCACACAACTCTGCTGACTTCTGAAAGAAATTTAACATTTCCAGCCTTTCACCTTCACCAGTGCTCACAGAGCTGACCTGAGGTTGGCCCAAAGGGAGCAGATAAGATAACTGGCACTGTGGAGCTGGAGGAGTCGATAACAACGAATATTTAAGTGGTGAAATTTTCCACTGCCACCACTGAACTTTTTTTCCTACTAATTACTGCCATTAATAAAGTCCTGCCAACACCTGAGTAATGAGGACTCAGCACCAACTTTACTTAAACTATGGCCTTTTGTTTTCCTGGTTGTGCAACGCATGTGACAATTGCCAGGCTGCTGAGCAGGAGGGTTTTTAGAGAGGTTAATAGAATATGGAAACAGCATTACAAGATGTAAATAGAAATTATGGTGATGTAAATAGAAATCGTTATTGAAAACAAGTTGAAAAAGTTCAGATAAATGCTAGTTCTGCTTGTTTGCTATCAGGTGTTCAGAGAGGTGACTGGTGGTGTCTTCTTTTTAGGACGGGGCTCTGAACAACCAGACCTAGCTGAAGATGTCCCTGCTCATTGCAACCAGGGGGTTGGACTAGATGGGCTTTAAAAGGTCCCTTACAGCCCGAACTATTCTATGTTTTGTTTTCTGCTGGTGGAAACCAGGATAGTCTGAATTCTCCAGTTTCAGTTTGACTAATGATATACACCAGTTTATGAAATAAAGTGCTCACAGGAAGGAAAAGAAAAAAAAATCACCATTTTCTTCATTCAGAATTCTTTGTTGAGGCTTCTAACTCATCTCCACCTGGATGATTCCTTTAATAGTGTTTAGATAGAGCTGAAATTCCCATAGTGTGTGCAAGAACTTAACCAGCCCCTAAAAACACCTTGCCACAAAGGGTTCTTTATTGCTTCAAATTAGCTTAGTTGCAGTTAAAACATAAATCTTTTAGAAGAAGAAGTTTACAGCTATTTTTTAACTATTTTTTCTCATGTACCATGTTAGACTGGGAGCTATTTTTTACCTCTTTTTCTCATGTAACACGTTACACTGAGTCGAGGGCCTCAGTACTTGACCCTGGTGGGGACAATGTTTCGTTTTGAGTTCTGGCGTGGGGATGTGGTGGCAATGCCTCCCATCTGAGTTTTGTAGGCTTTAGGGGAGTATGTGCAGAACAATCTGAGATGTGGAAATCAAATCTCTCACTCAGGAGCAAATCTGAATCCTCTGACAGTGTGGAATTGCTGTCACTGTTGGGAAAAGTTGGGGGTTTAATTGCAGGACCAAAAAGTCAGCCTGGCTCTGAGAGATGAGCTTTGAGGCTGTGCATTTCAGTTGACACCAAGCCCTGGCTTCTATCAGTTTTTGAGTTGTTTCATGTTTAAACTGTGTAATTGCCATTGAACACAAGTTCTCTGAGCTTAAATAAAAATAACACCACATTAACCTAATGAGTTTTTACAGACAGGATTGATAACATTTATTAAAGGGTTTATATAATGTGTTTGTCTGCAATAGAAGATGATAGGACTCAATGACCTGAGAGGTCTTTCTGATCCCAGGGCTTCTGTTACAGGCAAACCATCCACAGGAGAACAACAGAGGCTCTTGTGCCACTAGTGGGGCTGTAAAAGGTGTGTAACTGAGAAGTCTTTTAATGCATAATGAACCTGTCAGCTGATAAAAGTATTTGCCACTGTTCACTGGAAGCTGCTGTGACAGCCTCCCTTAGCAGGGCCACTTCATGGAGGTGGTGCTTACAGAGGACATGGCTGGGTGCCATGGGACATCAGGGTTGGCTTCTGCACTGCAAAGGCTCCTTTGGAGGAATGTTCCTTCTCTGTGGGTGACCTGAGTGGTGGCAACTCCCAGCAAGCAACAAATTCCTCTGTGTGGGCTGCAGGAAAGATTCACTCTGTGCTCCTGTCCCATAACTCAATCACTGTTAGGGGTAACGGTGCTGGAGTAATTCATGGCCCTTCGTGCCACTTCTCAGTGTGCAGAGGACAACCCAGATCAGCAGTGTGTGGCCATGAAGCCTCTGTGATAGATTGAAATGTGCTTTTACTTAAACCAAAAAAGAAGTTGAAAGGGAGTTGTAATTGAAATGAGCCTGGTGATGGTGGGGAATTTCCCTGGACAAGGTGGAGTATGCAGTGTGGTTGTGGCCAGAGCCTCTGGTGCTGCCTGCCCACAATATGATAGAAGTCAAGCCAGGTTCACCTAAATAGATGCATTCATATTTTTGTATCTCTGGGGTCCTCAGGGACGACAGTTAAAACAACCCTCTCCAACCTCTGGTGTTAGAAACTGAGATTTCACAGAATCACAGAATTTGCTGAGCTGGAAGAAACCCATCAAAATCACCGAGTCCAATTCTTGGCCCTGCACAGGACAACCCAAGAATCCCACCATTGAGAGTGCCTGAGAGTGCTGTCCAAACACTCCTTGAACCTGAATTTCTTTAACTCCTGGATTCAGCTCTTCAGATTAGCCTCCATGTGACTTTTGGGCTTTTCCCCTGGACACAGGGGCCCAGAAGAGAAGGAACAGAGACATCCCTTAGTCTGAGCTCAGCCTTGGGCTGAATGCATGCAGTTCCCCATCAACAAGGAGAATGCCTTAGAAAGTGCTGGTGCAGATTTGCAGCAGCGTTGTGAATGGCAGCAACCCCGTTAACCATTGCTTCTTCCAAGGAGTGTGTTTCACTGTTGGCATTTATTTTGTTTTGTTTCGATTTGTGGTTTGTTTTTTTTTTTTTTAACTTTAACCCAAAGTTTTCCTCAAAACAAATGAACAAAAAGTGGTAGAGTGGGAGGTGGAAAGGCTGATGCTAAACGACGGGTTTGATACAGGAGATTCTGGGGAGAAAACTGTAGAAAACCCAGGGAAATAGAAGACCAGCAAAGGGGGAGAGGAAGAGGGAGAAAAAGTAGCTGGGAAAAGAGATGATGGAAAGTTTGGCTCACCTGATAG
Source organism: Platyrinchus mystaceus (assembly GCA_035041135.1). Taxonomy (NCBI): domain Eukaryota; kingdom Metazoa; phylum Chordata; class Aves; order Passeriformes; family Tyrannidae; genus Platyrinchus; species Platyrinchus mystaceus. The sequence goes on along the minus strand of JAWWLV010000057.1, from coordinate 3,692,505 downwards.
ACAGTTTTCCATCCTTGGTGGTCCAATCATGAGAAAAGACATCTGTAAATATTTAACGTGGAGGGTTTTGAGGGGAAATTTCCTGCAGCCTGTTTGTCTGGGGCAGGGTTTGACCTGCCTCCCAACGTGGCAGGAATGCAGACAGCACCCTGTCAATCAGACCCACGGCCGGCAGGGAAAGGACGTGACAGGGATTATAACTGGGAGAGCTAAAGATGAAAAACTACTCCTTGCCCAGACTTGGAAATAAAAGCTTCATATGGCATTTTTTATTTCCTTGTGCTGTGCCTTTGTTTTTAAAAGGAGGGTGAAGAACAAGGTTATTTGTGGAGGCGTTTCTTCTCATTTTGGTTTGGTGGTTTGTGGGGTTTTTTTTGATCCTAGATGCATCACTCTCCAGCATCTTCATATGCTGAGGAATAAAACATGACATAACTAAGATGTACAGTGTGCTTTTTGGCTAAATGGTGGGACTGCTGAAACATTACAATCATTTTTCTGGCTTTTATTTGAAATCATGAAGAGTTAAGTGCATCAGTTTACAGGGGCTATTTTTTCTTCCCTTCTGTGAATAAGAAAAAATGAGGGAAGAATGTGGCAGTTAATTTAATAGTTTGTTGGGAGAATATACTGACTATGACACCATTAATTGAAATGAAAGGCAAAGAACATCTTGAGCTGCAGGAAAAAAATATAAGGGAATGTTTGGCAAATGACATAAGATAAAATATGAGATCTCAGGGCTCAAATTTACTACTAATACAGTTTCCAGTTACCACTCAGTGGTGAATGTTAAGGAGCAGGGAGTAGAGGAACAGGGTGGGCTTTGGGAGAGAATTTGATGCTGAGGTTTTTTCCCAGAATATCTCAAACTAATAGATATTTTTCAGTGTATATTCACTGAATTCCTACAAATTAGCCAGCTTTCAACTTCTCTGTTTTAAGGATTACACAGTAATTGTGGAACAGGTTTCCAAATGTAAGCATTTATGAAGGTAGGCACTAAATTCATATGTAGATACCTAATATTTATTTTCAGTACTTTCCTGTCAAAGAATGACAGAAAATAAATGATAAAAGGTGTCTCTGAGTGCCTGGGATGATTATTTAGGCACATTTGTAGATATCTCAGAGGATCTTAGATATAGGAAAGACTGACCATGATGGGATCATTTATTATAAATAACAGCAATAGTCCTGTAAACGCAAAGTGCTGCTGTTAATGATGGTTTCTTCATCTTCAATTGTTTTCATTATTTTTCATAGTTCTATAGGATGAAATGGTTATAAAGGATGAAGAGAGTCCTGTGATTTCATAGTACATGAAACCCCAGAACTGCTCATCTTTTACTGAGGAATGTTAGTGTTCCAGGTCAGGTGGGACGGGGCTTGGAGCAACCTGTGCTAGTGCAAGGTGTCCCTGCCCGTGGCAGGGAGTTGGAACTGGATGGTCTTTCAACCCAAACCATTCTGTGATTCTGTAACATTTGCCATTAATACTTGATGCCATTTTTCTGGATGTCATATCTGAATTTAGAGAAAGAAGGAGGAAGGTTGTTCATGGTGTGAAGCCATGAAGGAGGAACATCCCCCCATGGGCCAGCAGCCCTTGATCATCAGCATCAGCTTTGGCACTGCTGCCTATGAGATAAATGTTGTGAACAGAGGAGCTGCTTGGAGGAACCAGGTTCCTGTGCTTGTGTTTCTGACTCTTCTGACGTTTTTAGGGTTTTATTGTCCCATTTCAGTGGTTTCTGAAGATGATAGACGCCTTGGTGCTTGAGCAGGTCTTGAGGGGAACAGTCCTTCCCTGATTGATTTGTAAATACTGGCAGAGATAAAACAGGAAATCTGTAGTTGTTAATAAGCATTGTTTTGATCAGTGCAGTGCCTTAGACTTCAGCTGCAGCTCTTGTCTGAAGGGACATATGCCCAGGGAATGTGTAGGATGGGCTTTCATGGGCTGCCTCTGCTCCCAGTGGGCAGGGTAAGTGTCCCATCAGAGCAGATGGAGACAGAAAATCTAGGAATCATAATTGTACACCTGTGCATCTATTTCAAAAGATGGTCTGCTTTGAAGTTTAAAACTTTAGGGGTGGGATGTTAGCACAGAAATTAATTTTTAGACATCAGTGCTATCTGGTTGGAATAATTGCTTATTATCTGCTTCCCTGGGGTTTTAAGCTCTTGGAAACGACTATTTACATCTCAGTGCGTGCTTAGAGGCAGGAGAAAATTGCATTTTATCGTATCAAGCCTCTGTTCTGGCTCTCTGATGTGCCAGGAGGTAAAAAGAATGTAGAGGAAACTTTCTCCTAACCTGTCTGTTCCAGAGAGTGCCTGGGTTGGACACACTGGTTTGAGTTCTGGGGTTGGTAGGTAGTGCCTTATGAGATTTGCCATTATACTTGGCCTGTCTTGGCTAAGCCCTGCCAACATCCCAAAATGATCCCCATAAGCTCTTCTAATGTGTTAAAACAGAGTTCTTTTTGTTGTGTTGGTAGTTTTTGGTTTGGTTCTTTTATTTGATTTGGTTTTGGTTTTGTTTTTCTGTGTATGGTTTTTTGTTTGTTTTTCAATAAATGTACATTAAATCATCATGTAGGTGCTGTGTATACTCATCTCATCAAAAACCCAAACTAGGCAGAGAAATCTAAATTAGGAGCCAACTTAAGGCTTCCACATAGGAAGGGGATGGACTACAGGAACTCAAATTTGCAGTGGGTTGTTGGAGGGGAATATTAGGTCATGTTTGGGTACACTCCAGATTGGGTGTCAGCCAGGCTTACAAGGCATCCCTCCTCCCAGGAGGTGGATGGTTTCTGGTGGCTACATAACAAAAATAGGGTAGTTTGGACTGTCATCACCAAGATGTCTCAGTTTAAGAAAGGAGAGTAAGAATTAATCACTAGGATTTTTTACCTGGAGTGTTGTAAAAAATCTGATAGAACCCAGAGCTGGGGTCAGGGTAGGAAGCATCCAGTGCTCTGCAGTTGGCACCCCAAAGAGACCATCCAAATGGACAAGTTAGAGGTGAAAATATCAGCATGGCTGGAGAATCTGAGCACATAGAGAGGGAGGAACTGGTCCCAGATTGTACATGGAGTCTGGGATGTGAGGAAGGATGCACGGGTGCAAACAAAGTGCTACTCTCACCAAATGTACTGCATTGTAGCTCTTTGGACATTGGGCTGTGCATGATGTGGGATAAAAACCCAGTCATTGTCTTCTCCTAGTACTGTTCTGTCCAGATTGAGATGTGGGATCAAAGAATCATAGAATGGTCTGGATTGGGAGGAACCTAATGATCATCCAGTCCCACCTCCTGCCATGGACAGGGACACCTTCCACTAGCCCAGGTTGCTCCAAGCCTTATCCAACCTGGCCTTGGCATGGAGCAGCCACAGCTTCTCTGGGCAACCTGTGCCAGGGCCTCCCCACCCTCACAGTAAAGAACTTCCTCTTAATATCCAATCTAACCCTACTGTCTGTCAGTTTGAAGCCATTCCCCCTTGTCCTGTCACTCCAGGCCCTTGTAAATAGTCTCTCTCCATCTTTCTTGTCAGCTTCCTTCAGCTACTGGAAGGAATCATAAATGGTGTCTGATTTTTAATGTTATTTAAGTGGTGAGTAACCTCAGTGCTGGTGAATGGGTTAGAAGCCTCACTGTGGTGAGAGAGAAGTTTTAGTCTTTGTCTTTTTATTTGTTTATTTGTTTGTTCTGAAGTCTACAGGAAACACTGCTATAAACTATACTGATGTAAAACAACTGCAAATTGAGGCATTATTTCATGTTATTTGTACCACAATTTTATTGCATTCACAGTTATTTACAGTATGTAAATAAGCTTCATAGTGTAGAAAAATGTTCAGCTATAACTCAGTAGTTTGACCATTAAAAAGAGGGGGGAGGGAATCAACCAGACCCCATAGACACATGCAGCAAGGAAAGATTATGGATAATATTATGGACTTTTTTTTTTTGTTATAGGATTAACTCTGTTTGAAAATAGCACCCATTTCCTGAAATGCTGAAATCTGTGTACTTCAGCTACCTGCATTGTGTTATAAATCCATAATAACTATTTTCCATCAAATATCGTGTTACAATTTGAATTATTAAATGCTAAATGGCTGTGTATACTTTGTAAAGCAATGAGAATTTCCTGCCAGCTGAAAGGGAGAGCCAGTGTGGGTAAGGATATAGCCGTGACAAGCATTGCAGCATCTGTAGACATGAGCAATTATATGCAGATGGAGCATAGGCAGTACAAAGATAAATGGAAGGTCCTTTAAAATCCTACTTCAAGTATTCCCTCCATGAATGTGGACTGAAGTGTGACTGTCTGCCTTTCTTAGGGCTTAATTTTCATCCCACCGAATTTAAAGGTAAAAACATCCATTAATTTCAGCAGCAGCAGGACAGGGGGTTTTGGGACAGACTAAACAATTTTGGAGAGAGAGGTAGTGAACTACTTTGGCATAAAAATATTTCTTGGGCACATGTAGCTTGAAGAGACTGTTCAGACGGGGAAGAGGCTTCTGTGTTTGCCCTTATGCTTTGTCTTGGCAAGTTGGGTGTATTCCCAGGACTGTGATGGAGGTTAGTGTTACATTTTCTCTCTGGAGAGCTCACAATGTTTGACAAATTTAGCATGAAAAAAAAGCTATTATAATAAAATCAGCAGAAATGAGAGATTCATTCTGGTAGTCCTGGCTGAAGAAGGAGGTTTGTGAGAGCTGAGTGAAGCTTGTGTTTGATGGATCCAGTGTGTGCACTGCCAATAAGAAGACAAGATGCCTCCAGGTGATCTGTCCTACATGGGCAGAGGAGCAGGTGGCATATCTGGACAGGGATGAATGGACACTTTTAGCTCCACACGTGTTTTGAGATTGAGGAAGGATAAAATAGGTGCCATATAGGATTCATAGGCAGTTATAAGAGTGTGTTTAAGGAAAGGAAAGGAAAGTAGCACATGAAGCTGTCACAGGTGATGTTTGGTATCCTTGTGAATCATCCACTCACTGCATGTCCTGTAGCTACTAATAGGACATGATTGTTGCTGAATGTGAGCACACAGCTCTTCATCCTGCTTGGAATTCTCCTCCTGGTTCACAGACATGAACTCTCAGCTTCCCTGCAAAATATTTAGAAAACTAGACAAATCCCTTCTGTCAACTCTAATTATTAACTGTGGTGTGGAGATAGCTCTTTCCACCACTGCTGCCTTCTCATTAGGACAGGCAGTGCCTTACTTGCAGCCTGCAGAGCTGACCTTGCCTGCTGAGAGTGTGCTGGAAGCTGTGCTGGCCTGGAGGGACTTTGTTCCCGGGGTGATAAATCGCCCTTTGGGGCAGCAGGGTTTCCCACTGCTTTTCCCACAGCTTTTCCCACCAGCTGGATGAATGCATCTGCATGCAGTGTGATGTCACACAGTTGGGCCTAGCTGGGAGCTTGGCACCTGAAGGCCATTCCCCTGGAACCAGAAATTCCTGAGGGCCTATAAGATAGCAAAAGCTAAAATCCAGCAGTGAGAGCTGCTGGGTCATGTTGGAGCTCGGAGGGTCTGTCCTGCCTTGCCTGGTTTAGTATTCACTTCTGCTTTAGCTTCTGCTTTAAAGCCCTTTGCAAAGTGCCTGGGAAGATGTTTCAGTGGTTTTACAAGCCCTAGGACAGAGCAGTAAGTGCTACACCTTGTTCAGTGCTGGACTAGTCTTCCAGTGTGTGGAGTGGGTGATCGGTGATGTGTTCACTTGATGTTCTGAAAGCACATCGCTCTTAGTTCTTCACAAAATTCCTTTGGATAACAACTGTGGAAACCAGATTCCTAGCCCCTTGTTAGGCCTGATGGCACTGCAGCAGTACAGAGAGAATTTGGAGTGGTTTGGAGGCAGCCTTTGAAGAGCAGAAGGAAGCACAGCTATTCCTTCATTATTATTTCTTCAAGCAGCGCCCAGGTGGTTTCTCAACCTTTATTGGGACTGACGTTGTCAGGTACGAGCCTACATTTCCTTTCACCCCCAGTTGCATCCCCCAAACACTTTTATCTTTGCTTCCTTTCCCCTGTTCCAAGGAGTTAGGGAAAGCATCTGTCTCCCAAGCTTTGTGTGCTGGGCTTTAATTGGTATCAGAAAAAAACCCCAACCAGCAGAGCAGGATGAGCTGTGTCCAGGGCTTTTCTCTTTGTGTGTTCAGTGGCTGTCATGATCAGACCCCCAGTAATGTGCTGCAATGAATGAGCACCTTGCAGACATGAAATAAATTAGTCTTGTGAAAAGAACTTTGCCATAGAAGCAACATAAACTTTGCTGTATTACCCTAAGGTGCCCAGTAATTGCTGTTGATGGGAAGGGAAAAGCCATCCAGAGCAGAAATGCAATTTGTTGCTGTGGCTACTGGCTCCCAGATTTATTATCTCCCTCTTTCTTCCCGAGTGTTGTAAAATACACCACATATTCAGCTTGCTTTCTTTTTTGTTTCCGTTGTTTTTGTTTTGTGGGTGGGTTTTTATTTATTTTAGAGTAAATGCTGGCTGCAGGTTTAAAGTGCTGGTGGGTGCAGTGTCACAGTGGACTCACACTGTAACTGCTCAGTGCCTGGTGTGAGTTATTTGGGGTCTGCTAAGTGACTGCCATTAAAACATAAAACACCTTTCCCTGGAGTTCCTGCAGTGTCTCAGCCTGGGCAGTGTCTGAGGTGGAGTCCTGGTGCTAACATGCAACGAAGTTGTGTGTGAAGTGGAAAGTGAAGAAAGCATCTGGGACATCAGGTGGCCGTGGCATGAGAGAGTTTTCACAGTTTAAGGGAAATGTGATTCTAACTTTATATACAGTGTATAAAAAGTGAATGCATTAATTTCAGAGATAAATTGCATGTGCCACGCTTCATGCTTATAGAAGTGGGAAGGCAGCATGAGGCAGAGAGAACTTTCACAGTGTGAGAGAGCAGCATGGAAAAAGGGAAGGTGTTTCCCTATGGGAAGAGCCAGGGTTGATTCTCCAGTTCTTCTCTAGGATTTCTAGGTGAGCCCGGAGAAGTCCTTACAGCCCTGGGTGCAGGAGCAGCACTGCTCATCTTGGTGCTATGACCTGGTCAGGTATTGCTGTGAGTGAGTTAGAGCTGCCTTAGACTATTTAGGGATGCTGCTGCTTCTCTTCAGACTGATAAAACTGCTTTCAGTGTGAGCATTTCTCCTCTACTGCCATTTGCATTTGCCCTCCATTGATAGGATTTTGCTTTCAGTGGGATGACTCCCAAATTCCACTAACATATCTCAGAGATATGGCCCACAGAATGCAGTCATATGGAAAACAGAGCATAAGAAGTTGTTGTATCAGAAATGAAAGCTAATGCATTGAGAGAGCACCCTGTCTTCTTCAGAGGCTGGTTTTAGCACAGTAAAAGGTGAGGAGAGATGTTGCAGATTCTTACATGGTCTGGGAGTTAAGAAGCCTTAGTGATATCTCCTTGTCAGGGAAACAGGCTCTTGAGATGGGAGTCTCTTAGGCCAGCTGTGGCTTTTTGAGATCTCCTAATTTCCTGTGAAAAGATGTTCACAGCTTCATTTGTACTGCCAAATAATCTTTTGATTAAACATTCTGATTTACCATTTTGGGGGAAAAAAAAAAAGCAGCACTTTTTTTCCCCCTCACTGTAGGAAAGGGTTATTTAATTCCATTGGCTTCAGAAGAGAAATTTAAGAGGGTACAGAAGGTGTGTAGCAAGCACTGGGTTCTTCTGGGTAGCACACCTAACTTTTCCCTTCATCTTGTGATCTGACTACTGGGATCTCATCTAAACATCCTCCATCTATCCAAGACAGAGGCTAAAATCCACCTCCTTACCACTGCCTTTTGTACTATTTGCCCATTTTTTCTTTATGGTTTACTATTTGCTGCCCTGTGGGTCCCATCTACTGAGTATACCTCTGTTTTCAACCAAGTCATGTTTTTTGTATTCTACCAGCCACTTTGGGACTTTGTGTCCCAGCCTAGTGCTTTTGTCAGACCTTTCACTTTGTGCAGCTCCTTGCTGGGTCAGGATGTGCCATTTCAAGCACTGCAGAGAATGGAGCTTTTCTCTCTGTGCTGTGGAGTGAGGGCTCGTTCTGGAGAGCTGGAGTTTGTTATCTCACTAAATACAGGGATAGATTCTCCAAATAACTCAACTTTTGAACTGGTGAGTAAAGAAATCCTGGTTTTTGAACAGGTCTCACCCATTAACTTCCCAGGTCTTCAAACATGGGAAACATGGGGTAACCTTACATGAGTAGATATTTTTAAATAAAACATGATGATTTGCTCTGATATCTTCATGGCAGCCTGAGCTTTTCTGCAAAAAAAAAAAAAATTTGCAGCTACTGAGTGGGGTGCACTTGCAGAAATATGGATGTTGACAGAAGGCAGAGAATGACTGTGCAACCCGAAGACAACATGACCCATGAGCTCATACATAAGATCTACAAGAGAGCCAGCAAACTCGTCAACACCACAGGTCACTAATTACCTCAATTATTTTGACAGCTTCGTGATCCAATGCCAGCCTTTTAGCCTGTTCCTTGATCCCTGTTTAATGACAGAGTGCTCCCATAGTTAATTTTTATATTTATGGCCCCTGCCATCATATTCCTTGGGTCTGTTAAATTTTCTGCTCTGTAAAACTGTTGAGGATTCCTGGTGACCCTGGTGCTACCCCAGCTTCTGTACACAGTGTAGATCTGAGTGCCAGCACCAGAGCCATCCAAGGCTCCCAAAGGCTTACAGAAAAAGAACATGAAACTTTAACCTTCTGGTGTAAGAACTGCAAAGTGGGCAAATATGAAAAGTGTTCTTGGAATTCTTCAGCTTCTAGAATTGGTATCTACTTTTGTGTTAGGAGACTGCTCTCAAATATTTTTTTTCCACTTAAAATAGGCATTATTTTTCACAGGAATTCATCGTAAAAAAATATATGCATTGTCTCAGGAATTTGGGAGATTTGATTCTTTTTTTTGGCTCATGTTCTTTATCAGATATTAAGTGTGGATTTTTAAAAGAGTTATATAGCATTCCATAACTTATTTACAGTTGCAATTAAGTATTATTTAAACTTCAGGGGTTGTATGTTCTTACTTAATGTGTATAAAAACTAATATTTTTGTCTTGGATTTCAGTACATTCATAGGCTGAATTGCTGCTATAATTAAAATGAAGTATTTTGGGGTTTTTTTTCCCTGTTGCAGATGGAGCTATTAGTTCAGCCATAGGTTTTTCGGAGAAGCAGAGAGATTAATGTTATAACCCAGGCTAACTTCTTGAATAACACAAGTCACAGGATTTCACTCACAGATGTATCCATCCCAATAACTTCTGGGTGACCTGGAATGAAAATATGTGTATGTGTATATAAAACTCAATCTTCTTTGAAAGATATGAAGTGATGGGAAAACTACTGCATCCCTTGGCAATCTGTTCTGATTTGATAGAATAAGTTCTCCTAACTCTTCTTCAGACCTTCTTTCAGATAAGGTTGGAGTCATTTAAACTGCCTGCAAATGTTTTCTGTTGCCAGTGCTTCCAGCTGCTGTTCAGGTCACTCTCACACTTAATTTCAGGAGTTCATTGGAACATCTCATTCTCTGTACAGCCTCTGGGGTTTTGCTGTATTTGAAAAATCAAAAGCATTTGTTTGGATTCCTGGACAAAATGTGCCCAAGGAAACCTCACACAAGGAAGCAGAGGATATCTCAGCAGCTGTCTGATTGTAGGAAGGTGTCAACTAACCCTAAATACTGTTCTGTGTGTAAATAGTGGAAATGTTGCTTGTGGTTTTGGCTTTTCATCTGTAAATAACAGACACTTCTGGAGACCCCATATGATTTAATCCCCCAATCTCAAACTCCCATCTGTGCTGAGCAGATTCCTTAGTCTGCATCTCCATCAGGGATGTCTCTTTTTGGAGCACCTGGTCCAGCCTGGGTTCTCAGTGTGGCCTGCCTGCTCCTTGCAGTGAGGTTTTCCCTGGAGTCAGCAAGCGACACTGCTGGGATTTATTGGGGGTATCACTGAAGTTGCATTGCACTGATGTTACAGAATCATTTAGGTTGGAAAACACCTCCCAAACTGAGTCCTACCTTTGACCAATCCCCACCTTGTCCCCCAGCCCAGAGCACTGAGTGCCACATCCAGTCGTTCCTTGAACACACCTCCAGGGATGGTGATTCCCCACCTCCCTGGAAGCCCCTTCCAATGCCTGACCACCCTTTCAGTGGAGAATGTTGCAGGCATCTATCCAAGGGTGATGGTGCTGTGTTAAAACAAATCCTGGGTCTGACCCCCTGCCATCAGGTCCATGTTTTCCATGGGCAGTGGTGCCACCCTGCCTGTTGAGCTCACCCGGTACCTGTGGAAAGCACAGCGGGGTCATTTCGTTTGATTGCTCTGGACATTCTGCTGTGCACCTTTCATTCATTCTGATTCTCTCGGCTTTTCTTCCTGCCTTTGCTCCCAGGCCATCTCCCTGAAGCCTTGCATGACCCTTCCACTTGGCCTCATGCTCTGCTCTCTGTCCTCTCCCTTATTTCCCTCCCAGTTCAGTGTTTCCTTGTAAATCCACCTCAGCTGCTCCGTACCTGCCCTGTGCCTCCAGGCACTTCAGCCAGCACAATTTCTGAAGGTTGTGTTGATGCTTCCATCTGGTTACCCAGTGGATCTGCTCACTACATGAATTCCCTGTGTCTTTTTAACTGGTCACATATCTGAGCATGAAGGGAAAAGAAATAATTGCTGCAGGGCACAGGGGTCAGTGTGTTTGGTTGGTCCTCTGCTACCCAGCTTTGACAACCTGAGCGTTGGCCATTGACCATGGTAACAACTGTCTGTTCCCAAAGCTGAGTATGTTGTGGGAAGACATGGAAATCTGCATATTCTGTTTAATGCTGGATTTAAAAAGTCAGGTTTTTTTTTACTCTGATGAATCAACATACTTTTTCCCTGAGCAGTGTCATTCTAGAACCACAATAACACATCAATGAAATAAATATTTAAACCTGTAAATTACAGTAAACAAAAGTGACCAGAGTTGGTACCCACTGCTCTTCCTTCCACATGAATTGCAGAGCAGGGATACTTGTGTCAGCAGATGCAAGACCTGTCTAGCACCACATCTGCCAAATCACTGGCTGAGCAGTGCTTAATTAGCAACCTGGAGCTGCCAAGGGATGCTCTGGTGGTGTGTGCAGGCATGGCAGGGGCTCTGCATCCCTAGACCTGCCACAGGGGATGTGCAGCCCTCAGCTGATGGTTCCTGGAGGAAGGGCTGCCTGCACCTGCAGTGTGGTGGTGCTGGAAGGGTCCATGTGGTTGCAGCCTAAAGGCAGTTCTGGACAGGAGCCTGATGGTGGTTTCCAGTCTCCACCACTAAAGCTGATGGCATCCCTTGAGCTTCAGTGGGTAAATGGCTGCTTAAATATTTTATTATACATTTGTGCATCTTTCAGTAAAATAGACCTGCAGCTGTCAGAAGATTCCAGCCTTTGGCTATGTCCTGAAGCTCTTTCCTGTTGATTGAAGCCAACAGCAGCAATGCTGGGGATTTCAGGGGAGTGGAGTTATCGTAAAAGAGCGGGGAAAGTGAGTGTGGGATAAAGATTTAGGGAGACTTTGCTCATCTCAAAACAAGTGATAGACTGCTGCATCCCTGGGATCATGCAGTCCAGGGTACATTGCAGGTTGATGCTGCAGGAGTACCCATGATGGATGATAATGAATGCTTCTTTGCATAAGATTTTCATGTTCTGGAGAGAAACATTTATTAGTGGTGAGTGGTGGTGTGGTCTTTGATTTTTTTTTTCCATCTGCTATTTCCTAATCCGCTGATAAATCTTAACTATTCACATTCTAGCTGTTCTTAATTGTCTAAATAACCCCTTTCAGAGCTGACTGACATTTTTGGACAGGCTGGGCAGCTGGAAGTCTGGTCCAAGTGGAAAAGCAAAAGAGAAAAGAGGGGGAGGCAAGGCTGGTACAACCTGCCAGGAAAGAATACACCAGTTTCAGGGTGACTTGGAGAGTTGCTTTCTTTGGATCTTGACACAAATCCCTTCTCTGCCTTTCTTGTCCCAAGTCTGCTGGGGCTAAACGGGCTCATTTGGGATTACCTCGAGTCCCTCAGGATGCAAGGTGGATCCAGGGCAGATTCTTGGATGTTTGAGGGAGGGAACTTGGCCCTGGCCTTTGGCTACAGACAAATCTTTTCCAAAGAGGTTTTGGTTGCTGCTCCAAAGCTGCCAGTTCAGGAAATGAAGTGGGGAAAGAAAAAAAAGAAACCAAACCTCCCCACAACCCACTGAATCATAATCTTTAAACCACGAGATTTGGAAAACAAACAAAATGTCTTTTTTTTGACTTTTAATCTTCTTAATCTCATGTGTGATATTGTTCTTCATTCGAAATTCACCTTAACCTCATGCTCCTCTGATGGAGGCTGAGATAATCCTTCCTGAGGAGTTACCATGCATTAACTGCTTGTCTTGACTCTTTTCCTTCCTTTTTTTCTCACTTCACCCTGCCTTTTTGTTATGCAGCTCCTGCAGTGGAGATACAAAATGTGTCTGGAGAAAATTATAGAAAAAAATTAATATAACTACTTCTCACATATTATGTTTTCTGATTATTTTTTAAGAAAAACTTATACTGGTTGTGAAGAAGTTATACATAAAAGTGTAATTGCATCATCAACTGCTTTCTAATTGCTAGAAAAAATTATTAGCCTAAACAGAGCTTAAGGTAACTTAGTGTTATAGTTAGATTTAGAATCTTTCAATGTATCTTACAAAGCACTTCTCACACATTCCAAGCACTTTAAAGAAATGAGAATTCTTTTAAATGATTTTTATGATTTCTGTCAGCTGCATGGTGATATAAATTATTCAGCAATTACAGTAAATATAAGCTTAATATATATCATTGTAATTAACTGTCCAAATAACTAGTAGTAATATATTCTTCTCTTAATTCTCCTTTGATTTCGTGGCATCAAGAGTTGTTCTTTGCTTGAGTCCCTGCACCTCTCTCACAGTCTAGCAGTACACAGCACATGATGTTTAGGCATTTAGGTGTTTAGATGTTTAGGATTACTGTTGTGAGGGGTTTCTCCTCCGGCTGTAAAAGGAGCCTGGCTCTTTGTGTGTACAGTCAGCCAGTTTTGCTTGGCCTGTTCTGATACCTCAGTGCTACAGCCCTTAAATCAGGTGTTTTCCCCCCAAAATGTGGCTCACAGAGCCTGAAGCACCTGCCCACCACTGGTGATGTGGCAGCTGAGAGCTGGGTCCTCTCGATGGCAGTTTGCTGGGAGCAGCATCTCCCTGCAGGACACAACCTCCACGGAGGTGCCACTGATCTTGGTGGGAGTGTGAGCAGGGGCAACCTCCAAAAAAGGTTTCCAAAAGGAAACACAAAGGTGAAATACTTGTGCTTAGTACCACAACACAGTGCTAATGCTGTGCTTGGCACAAGTTTGTGGCACCTGGGCTTTGTCCAGAGGCAAGAGTAGAGAGAGCGAAAGTGTTTTTCTCCTGTGAGAGGAGAAAGCAGATTCCTTCTGACCAGGGCCGGGATATGTTGCTGGATCTAGGCTGCCCAGAGTTCCCATAGATGGAAAAACCCCTTAACAAAGGGTCTGAGATGGTTCTGGACCACTGTCCCTGTGTGGGGACGGTGGGTCCATGTTGCCTTTGTGCCCACTGTGAAAGGGAGCAGTTGGAGAGCTTGGTGGTGAAGAACAGCATGAGATGCCATCTGCAGAGCAACCCAAACAAGAGGTATGACAGAAATGCCCATCAGGAAATGGGAATGGCCTGCTCTCCACCTGTCTGGGCAGCATTCCCCAGCTCCAACCTGTTTGTCTGAGACAGACCATGTCAGCATAAACCTGTGTTTAACAGAAAAAAAATTGAGGTCATCAAACACCCCCTGGGCACACTGGTAATTAACTCTCATCCCTTGGTCTGTGTCAGCTGGTCTCAGTTTTTATTTTGCAATGGAAAAAAATCATATGCATAGAGCTTGGGATTTCTATCTACCCTGCAAAGGGTGTGCTCCTGTCTCTCCCTTCCAGTGTCTCCCTGTGGCTCTGTTCAGGAAGCAGGATGGTAGTATGCTCTTTGCTTGCCTTTTAAACTTCCCTTTTAATTGGAAGGAAGAGCATTTGGGTGGTGATAAGAGCACCCCCTCGGTTCTGGGAAAGTATTTCCTAAATTTGCTGCCAGACAATACCAACTGTCCTCTGCCTGAACAAAGCACACCTTGGGAGCATTGTGGTGTCTTGAGGATGGCTCACCCCAAAATGTGGGGTGCATGTGCTGTCTGTGGTGGCCACACTGGAGAACTCAGGGCTGGCTGTGAGCTGACAGTGGGGTCCTGCCTGGGAGCCCCAAAACACAAACCAAGGTGGGAGGAATTTGCAGCCAGAGCATTGAGGGGAGATATTGGTGGGGCAGCACAAGTCCTGGGAGTGCTGCAGAATAGTGAAGATGTATAAGGAAAACAATAATTATGTTAAATCCATCACAGGCTGCCAAGAGGGTTTGGGGTTTTGTGGGTTTTTTTTTTAAATTTGATGGAAGAGGGAGGGAGAGGGGGCTTCTGCTACTTTTATTCAACTGACTAAAGAGCTCATGTTAACATTCCCTTTTTAAAATACAGCATCGGCCTGTGTGTAAAATGAGCTTTGAAGTGCAGAGCTGACAAAGCCCAGGGGAAAGCATGTCTTTTATTAACAACTGCTGGTACACTGCAGGAACCACATTGGAATGTTTAGTGAAAACCTTTTCTGTGAAAGTAAGAGGAATCACTGGGCTGGGACATCCACTGGCCATGGCAGGAGGTTTTGGTGACCATTTGCCATCCTTCTCCTCCTCTGTACTGTGCCTTGAACCCACAGGTGGGATGGGAGAAGCAGCCTGTGATGACAATCTCTTCTGAGACCCCGTGAACAAGTCACTGTGCATTGGAGCTCTTTGTATTTTTAGAAGACTAGTGACAAGGAAGTTGGTTTGGGGTTTTCATGGGGTTTTGTTTGTTTGTTTGTTTTGTTTTAGTTTTAATTTTAGTTGTTTGGAGTTTGGGGCTTTTTTTGGTGTTGTTGTTTTGGGTTTTGGTTTTCTTTTTAGTGTTGAGGTGACTTAGGGCCCAAGGATGCCCTTGGGTTTCGGTGGCACACCGGGTTCTGGTTCTTCAGAAGGGGCTTAGGAGTTGTTAAAAAACATTTGAACAAAGAAGCCACATTAGTGTGTTATACATATACACCTCTGCAGATTTATTTTATATATAAATACAGCAGGTGGACCCCATCCCTGGAAGTGTCCAAGGCCATGTTGGATGGGGTTTGGAGCAACCTGGGCTAGTGGAAGGTGTCCCTGCCCGTGTCAGAGGGTGGGATGAGATGGTCTTTAAGATCCTTTCCAACCCAAACCATTCTATGATTCCCTGAGGGACATTCTTGTCTCAAGACCAGGTCCAGACTTGTCCAAGGCCAGAGAAAGAGGTTGGTATCGGTGCTGCTTTTAGGCATTTGCAGTTCTTGGCTTTGGGATTTGAGGATCTGAGACTGACTGATACAGAATGAAATACGAGCATCCTGAATTTTTTATGTTGCAGTTCAAGTATATTTGGGCTGGATTCATCAAAGGAATAACCGGGAGAGATATTTTTCATTTGTAGAATCTTAATGAATACATGACACTGCTATTCATTATTTATCTGCTTTCGTATTTTAATTAATAGCTCTACTGGCCATTTCTGATTTTTTTCCCCCTGTATTTATAGAAAGCCATCACTTAAAAAATATTGAATCATGCTGCTGTTTGTTACCTTTCATAACTTCTCC
Source organism: Platyrinchus mystaceus (assembly GCA_035041135.1). Classification (NCBI taxonomy): domain Eukaryota; kingdom Metazoa; phylum Chordata; class Aves; order Passeriformes; family Tyrannidae; genus Platyrinchus; species Platyrinchus mystaceus. The sequence goes on along the minus strand of JAWWLV010000057.1, from coordinate 3,676,640 downwards.
ATATTATTAGGACAGACTGAATTTTGCTATAACTTTTAAGTATATAAACGAAGGAGAAGAATGTCATTTATCTTCTGTTCCTTTGAGTCCTGTCAAAAGTTTGTGGATTTCTTTCCCCCAGATGCTTTTACAATGCAGCTGACATGACTTAGCTGGGGAATGTGGTGTTTCTTGTGTGGAAAGGAACCACTAGAGGACACCACCAGGTGATACATGAAGCGAACAGGCACAGCTCTAAACAGAGAAACTGTGGGAAAAAATTAGTAGGGATAGGGAAATACTGGTTCCTAATGTTCCCTGGAGATGGATGGAGCTCATGCGGCCCCTGCCTTAGTGCCAGCCAGCAGACCTGGGCTGGGAATTCACAAATCCCTGCAACAGCTCTTAATTCTTGGTGTGCTCCCATGCAGGGCCAGGAGTTGGACTTTAATGATCCTTGTGGGTCCCTTTCAACTCAGGATAATTCATGATGCTATTCTGTGAGCTTTATATCTCATGATTCTAGAGCAAATCTGTCTGGAGGAGCCTCTCACGGAAGCTCTGCAGAGCTGCTCTCACTGAGCTGGAGAAATTCCAGGACCCTCCAGCAGGGCAGGGATGTGGGTGAGGTGACATTTCTCACCATGAGAGCCCTTCAGTGCTGAACTTCAGTGATTTCTGCAGGACAGTCTTTCCAGAATGACCCACACCTGCCAGTAGAACAGCAGGGACACGATGCACAGAGAGTTTATCAGGGCAGGAAGGAGGAAAAACCTCTTGATGTGCTGAAGCTGATGGGAAAGATGATGGAATACAACACAGACCCCTCTTTTGTGGGTTCCCCTTAAAATAAGTGGCTTCAAGCACAATGAAAGGCCTAGAAAACTTTCAAATTACAGATTTAATGACAGGATAATGATGTCAGCAAAGCAATTAGGGCTGAGAGGTGATGCAAAAGTGAACACTTTCCCTGTTCAAAAACAGTACCCAAACCTGGTAGAAGGATTTTTTTCACTTGTGAAAAAATAATGCCAAAACCTCCCCATTTTAAGCACTTTTAAATATTTAAGGGAAATTGTCAAGCATTTGCAGAGGAATCAGATCACAATCAGCTCTTGGGCCATTGGTTGTAAACCAAAAGTTTTTATGGCAGAGAGAGAAACGTCGCTTCACAAGACTCTGCAATCCTAAATGCAAAACCCCCATGAAACCCAGAGAAAATGTTGCCTATTTTCCATGTGTCTCTCACACCTGTGCAGTGCTGTGGATGTCAGAGGAGCGGTGAATGCTGAGGATTTCTTACAGGTCTTTTAATCCCACAAAAATTATGTAACTCCTGTGAAATCTCAGCTCTGATGAAGATGATGGCGAGGCTCCAGCGATTGCTGGAGTTGTGATGGTGTTTTGAGTTTGGCCTCTGACTTCCCTGCCTTATTCTCTGTGTTGATACAGCTAAACCCTCAAATGCCAGGGATTTCAGGGAATGCAAAGGCATCTCCAGTTATTTCTCCACTTATCTCTAAAGTGCTTTTTAAAATGGCTTTGAGTTTGCTTGTGGAGAACAAAATCACATCCACACAAATGTAGCTGCCCACAAAGGCTGCTCTTAATCTGAGAAGCTTTGCCTGTGAATGACAGGGCTGTGCCAAGCCAGAGGGCTCTTTTCCAGATAATTTTAACCAAATCCACCCATATTTTCCAGATGATTTTAACCAAATCCACCATTTCTTAACCAAATATTGAGAAACCAACATTTCTCTCAGGATGGCAATCCCCCCCAAACAAACAAAACCAAACCCAACAAATAGTACAATAAACCCAAACATATGACGTGGTTACTGGTTCCATATTTTTGTTAAAAAAGTACAACTACACAGGTTTTTTGTTGTTTAACTGCCAGGATTTTTCAGGCCAAAAGCTAAAAGTCTACTAGAAGATTTAAAAAGTTATCACACTTCCTCATTTCCAAGATGGAACTTTTCTACTCTCTCCTTTAATTCTTTCAAAAACTTGAAACTTTTCTTATTGGAATTAAGATATTCTGGAGAACATTTAGGTGGATTCCTAATTAATCTGCTGGAATAGTGTGGGTTTTTTTGAAAAGATATCTATTCCTTTCCTTATTCTCAGTAGGTGAAATGTTGTTTTGTTTTTTTCTTCAAGTTGCATCATAAACAAGGGATCCCCTCAGTAAATCCTTCCTCCACTAATGTTCATATCTCCAATGGGATTTATATGGATTAAAAGATGGATTGGTCTAAAAAGATTCATATAAAACTTTCTTTAATGGAAAACTGAGGGGTTTACCTTTCTGTGAGGGTGGTATTTGCTCTCAGTGAAAACATCCCTGCCTTTCTTTAGCTTAGATCAGGAGTGGGATAAAGCTCATCCTGCAGATGAGGAGCAGTAGTAACTTCCCTTCAAGGTTGGTGAGTGGTGTCTTGCTCTGCAGGTACAAACCTGCAATTTGTCCCTGGAGGAGCAGAGCATCACCTGCTTCCCGTGGAGATTTTTCAGCAGCATCACTATTTATGATCCCCCTGGGAAATGTGCAAACCCAACCTCGGAATGGCCCCTGCCCAGGAAACTTACATGGCACTGAGCTGCTTTTTAAACTACTTTTCACTGAGTTTTCTTCTCATTTTCTTTTCTCTTCTTCTCTTTTTCTTTTCTCTTTTTCTCCTCTTTTCTTCTTCTTCTTTGGTTTTTCTCCTCTCTTTCTTTTTCCTTTTTCTTATTTCCTTTTTTCATTTTTTTTTTTTTCTTTTTTTTTTTTTCCCCCTTTCTCTCCTATTTTCTCTCCTGTTTTCCTCTCCTTTTTTCTTTTCCTTCTTTGTGCTGTGACCACGTCTCTCTCCTGCCCAGCCCAGCCCAGCCCAGCCCGGGCTGTGACAGCCCCGAGTCCCGTCGGAGCCACCTCGACCGGCTCCGCTCTGTCCTTCCCTGAGCCGGTCACCAGAGGGGGACAGAGCCCCACGCACGGCACCTTAGGAGGGAACACTCCTTCCCCCACCCAAAAGCTCCTGCCAGGAGCGTGCCAGGCTGAGAGACCGGTTTGGGGGTGGCAGGTCCCCGGCTGCACCCCTGGGTGCCCCAAGCGCAGCGCCGGGGGTGATGCTGGTTGGCAGGTGGCTGCCTGGGGTCCCTTTGCTGTCACATGGCACCCACTGTCCCTTTAGCCTGGAAAAGACGTGTGTGTGCTTAAAAATAAACACCCCAGCAGCCCTTAAAACAGCCGTACATTTGCTGGGGGTTAAGTAGAAGATTGAGCTGTGCTGTAAACTCGGAACTGCTCGGTTTTTTTCCTTTCTGTCATTTTAACAAAAATGCTGTTTACAAATTACTGTTCCTATGTTTAAAGATACCTGTTGCCCCCTCCCTGATTCACTTAAAACTGGAAAACATGGCTGATGCCCAAGTATTTTAGTTGGCATCACCCCTCCAGGAGAAGAATTTGCAGGAGGCGGCATTGAAATGAGAGGAGAGGGAAATTTGATGAGTATTTGGCTTTTTCAATAGCTGGCTATGCCTGATTGGAACCCGTGGGGAAAACAAACACAATTATTTGTGTGAGATTGAATTTCATTTCCAACAGAAAATATCAAATCTGTCACCTGCACTCCTGCTGTATCTGGTTATGGGCTGGAAGATGCTCCAGCAGCAGTGCTGGTGGGTACCAGCAGTAGCAGCCAGCCCTGATTCAAGGCTCAGGAGCTCAGGGGTCTGTGTCCTCCTGTCCCACTGCCATGTGTGACCCCTAAAATGTGGGTCACCCATATGTCAAGGCTCAGCTCCCTCCGAAAAGTCATGCAGAAGGCAAAGCAGGTTCCTGGTATTGAGGACCAGGGGTATATCCTTGAGGTTTCAGGCCTGGCTTTGGTTGCTTGGCCAGCCAAGCTCGACAGAGCAGAATCTGTGACAGTGAATCTAAGCCATATAAATAATATTTGGCTTGAGTCCATTTCCTCAGCACAGACAGCCTGCTGCTGAATGCATGTTTCCTCCTCCGGATCCTCAGTGTCAGACCCTCGCCCGAATCCAGCTGTCCCTGGTAATTAAATTTTAATGCTCCAGGCTGGGAGTTTGCATTGGTGTTTGAAGCAAAGCATGTTAGTGGCCCCAGCGTGATCACCCACAGCCTTTGAAGCTCCCTGTCTGCCACCAAGGAGGGTGGGGGATGCTCCTGTCTCACTGTGCTTAGTCCCAGCTGAACCTACCCAGCAGTTGCCCGTTGATTTAGGGAATCAAGGAGTCTTCTCTTGTGCAGATGGGAGAGACTGGAAAGCTAATGAGAGTTTGTTCTGGTGTATCTGAAGAACTCACTAGATATTCCTGAGGCAGCCACAAAGGGCTGTTTGGGCAGCTGATGGCACCTTTGCAGCCTGTGGGGTGGCACCTGCAGATGTGGCCCTGGTGTCAATGGTGGGGTATGAGGCATTGAGCTCCCCACAGCCCATCCTGGGCAGTGACATCCCACAGACCTGGAGCAGGTCCCCATGGTCACAGCCAGGGGAAGTCATGAGCCCGAATGTCTCCTTTGCTGCAGAAGGAAGAGGAATTGAAGACGGAAGCAGTGACTAGAAAACCAGCCATGCCAGTTTCTGAGACTTTCTTCCTCCCCCTTAAACTGTTTCATTGTAATTACTGTGCAAACAGAAGACCTGGGTAATTATTATATGGATTGATGGGTGCAAATTTAACATGTTGTTCCCATGCAGCCACACTGTGAAGGAAGACTTTTTACTTGGAGTTCTTCTCCTTAATTCCCTGCTTTCAGTTTTTCCCTGGACTCAGCATGGCCAGTTAATGGTGACCTGAATGAGAAACAGCTCTGAACCCTGATCAGCAGCAGGGACTGGCACTGCCATCAGGCAAAACTGGTTTGCAGGAGGATACAGCAAACACGGAGATGGAGATTGTGACCCAGCCCAAAACACAGGGAAAGGGATGCAAAATGCAGTTGGTAGGTGTCACAAGGCTTCTGAGAG
>JAWWLV010000057.1:3652244-3671606 GCA_035041135.1 Platyrinchus mystaceus | reverse complement strand
GAGGGTGGTTGGCACTGAACAGGCTCCCCAGGGCAGTGGGCACAGCCCCAAGGCTGCCAGAGCTCCAGGAGTGTTTGAACAACACTCTCAGAGACAGGGTGGGATTTTTGGGGTGTCCTGGGCAGGGCCAGGAGTTGGTCTGGATGATCCTTGAGGGTCCCTTCTGGCCCAGGTTATTTTATAGTTCTATGGTGATTAATGAGTTCCAACAGGACACTCAAGGTAACAAATCCCATGTTTAAGTGCTGGGATTTATTTAAGGGTGTTGGGAAATGGCAGCATTGTGTTTCACTTCTCCAGAGCTCTGGTGGCCAGAGCTTGTTGAGCTGAAGCACCAGTCTCTCTCTCTCAAGTCAGCACAGAACAAAGGCGTGGGTGTATCTCAGGGACAGTCTTTTGCATTTTTATTTCTGACTTTACCATATCTCACCAAAAGCCACGAATCTCAGCTCATATTATTATTTATTCTAAGAGAAGTTTCCGTGGGATTATAGCAGTTTCCCCTTTCAGCTGGTCATAACAAACTGAATTTTGTCACCACCCATGTTCAACTCTAAGCATGAAGCAAATCAGCACAAATGTGGCTTGTTGAAACATTCCCATAGCCCAGGATGAAAGAAGTGGCTACAAACAACTGGGAATGTATGTCTGCTTTTGTGTCTGGGTGTGATATAGTCAGACAAACCTGCGCTGCTGTCTGAGCTGCAGAACAGATGACTGGGAAAAGACTCTCGAGTAAGTTATAAATTGTCTCCTGTCACCCCTGCTGCTGTCTCAGTCTGCTGCACCACACCTTCCTATTACATTTGTTTCCTTCTTCCTTCCCTTTCCCAATATAAAAACAAAGTAGAAAGTGCTTCTGCTGAAGGCACCCATGCTTATGCCTTGCTAAGAGGATTTTTAGAAGAATCCACTGGGTTTGGGTTGCCCAGCTCTCACAAATGTACTACTCAATGAAACCCACTGCTGAGCAGTTGGTTTTCTGCTGGTTGGATAAAGATGCTGTTGGAAGCAGTTTCATCTTTGCAGTTTTATTTCCCACACATACATTCTGTAGCATAACATGTCCTGCTGGGAGCTAAACCTGTCTGTGCTTTTGGACTCACCTTCACTGTTCATGTTTTGTTCCAAGTCCCACAACACCCAAAATCTCTTGGGCTTGCCCTTCCTGTGCACAACCCCTCCGTGGTCCATGTGGAAAGCTGGGGGTCGACATTTGTGCCCACAAAGACCCAGGTATCCTCTGGAGTGTCCAAGGGGCCCTAGCTTGCTCTTGGCATGTGTGTCAGCACCATGGGAATAACAAGGTTGAGTAGGTTTGGGAATAACAAAGGTGAAAGGGGTTATACTTTCCTTTCTCCTGTTTTCCTTCTTGAAGAGCACTGGATCCATTTTGTCTCCAGACTGTAAAGGAGATGAGCGGAAAATTAAGATATAGGAGAGAAAGACCCAAACCTTCATGTGTCCAACAGGGACAACTTTATTGTGCTGAAGTTTTCCATAGTATCCCCACAGGTCTTAGGGGTGCTCTGTGTACCTCGTCACTAAACACTCCTCCAGCTGGTGGGGCTTTGGCCACAGGGCAGGGGTGTTTTTAAGACGTGATGAATTCATACCCAAACCTTGCCTTGTGGCAACAAGACCAAGGTGATTTTCTACTTTATGTAGGTACTTTAAGTCTGTCCAGGCTACTTTTCTAAGTATGAAGTGTTTCTTGCTCCCAGCTGAGAGAAGCACAGTGATCCTCTCTTACAGAAAATACAGATCAGGAAGAACATCCTGAGGATTTGCTCTGCTGTCTACTTGTGGTCACTTCCCTGGTGTGAGTGGAAAGGGAACGTGTCAATTAATTTTGTTTACTTGAACAGAATTAATGTTTTCCTGCATTTTTAAAAAGATACTTCATCTAACTTTGAGCAATTTTTATTTGAACTGTAAAAATAATTTTCTGACCTTTTTTTTTTTAATCAAAAGCAAGAGAACATATGAAAGGGAATCTTTCTTCTGATCAGCTTCCACTTAATAGATGTGTATTTTTCAAAGGGATTTTTGCATCAAACTTTTCTAATGAGCTCTGTGGACTGGACATGGCCAAGAAAAATGCCTGGCTTAAGGTGGTGCTTGTTTTGACTTCTCCCATCTGTGGAACAAGTGGAAAAGCAATTTTGTAGGTCACAGGATGGGATGGTGAAGAGAACAGATGAGATAAAAGTCCCTTATACCTGAATATTTTTTGACAAAGATCTAAATAAAGCTCTTGGTCTTGTACAACAGAGTTATATCCTGCCAGTGTGACCAGTCCTGGATTTTGACCTGCCCTGATAAGTCTGGAAAATTACTTTGTAATGTTTAGATACTGCCATTATTTCTGCAGTTTTGGAGTTTCATTCTGGGTTTGCACTTCCCCAAGGTTGTCTGGAGTCTGGGCTGGGCTAATTCCTTTCGAAGGAAGCTGAAGGGCTCTGTTGTTCCTGTGTCTTTTAAATATAAATTCAGAGCTCTCTTGTTCAGTGCCTTGGAAAGTAACTGATGACAAAAGAGATTTGGAGTTTGGATAAGATAAGAATCAAATTGAATATTTGTCCTGAACCAGCAATGCAGTCTATCTATTCAGGAGATCCAATGAGTTGTGCTTGTTTTAAAATAGTTTTTCTGTTTTCTTCATCCCCTAAAATTCTCTGTGCTGATGTCAGACTCGAGCACTAAATCCATCAACAGTCACAAACACCGCAGGGCAATGGTAAATTTGTCTCTTAAATTTGGTAATAGTGAACTTCCCCATCCCCTTTTTGCCATGGTAAAGTACCATAGGAGTTAAAAATATCTGGAGATATTTTTATAATTTGTCAGGGAAGGGAGAACTCCCCAGAGCTGCTGATTTCAGAGATGGACCTGAGCTGAAGTGTCTGTATTGTCCCAGCTCCTAAAATTGCTGCAGCTCAGCTTTAAGTATCTGCTTCCATCTCCCAGATTGGGCAGGACACTTGAAGTCAGGATAATTAACCATGTGCAAGAGCACCCCTGATCAGGAATTCCATGCTGCAGTCGCCAAGCTGGTATCTCTGTGCCTTCTTGCTTTGGTGAATTGCAGTTTATCCCTCTTGGACCAAGGCCTGGTGCCTCCCTCCTTGGGGACCATTCCCATAATTCCTGTGTAATTAGATTAGCTCTAACTAGACCTACCTACAACAGACTGAATAAATTTTTCTAGCCTCCCCAGATCCTGTTGAAAATTATGCCTGTGGTCCCTCCCAGTGGGAACTTGTGCTGAACAGAGACACAGTGACAGAAAATAGCCTTTTAAAAATGAAGATTTATCCAGCATTAATAATAGGACTAATGAAGTTTAGGAAGTGTTAAGTGATGTTTCTGGGTTTGCTTTTATTATCTGAATCCAGTAAACTGGAGTCCAGGAACCAGGGGATATGTCAGGAGGTTGGTGTAGGCATTGAAATGGCTGGTTCTTCACTGCCTCTTGATATTTATTTAGAAGGCACTAGAAAAAAACATTGCATTTTCTGACAAACCTGCCAATAAATTTGCTCAGTAGGCACAAATAATGAGCAGCATGGGGACATGTCAGGTGATAGTCTTGACATGTTTGTAAGCAACTCAAAATCCATTACCATGTGATCAAAATTGCACAAGAGTCTAAGGCAACACTGATCAGGGTCTAAAATCTAATATATCAATTGTGATATGCTACCTAGTAATCAGCTACAAGAAAACTTATCTTGCTCAGGTTGTATTTCTAGCTAGCATAGAGACTGAAAATTAAAGAATTAGCATATTTGTGGCAAATAAAATATTATGCTTCCAAGCAAGTGACTGTCCTTATTTAATACCCTGCTTTGTATTTAGAGTAGCTGCAGAGGCACATTCTATATGTGCTCAGTACAGCCAGCTGAATTATGTGTTTGGAATAATTCAGCAGATAAATTCATGTCCATGAATATTCTGCATTCAGATCATGACCTTTACCAAGCTGTACTTTTTTTCCCAGGGCTCAGAGCTTTCAGCTGATGCTGGGAAGAGACAAGAACACAGAGAAAGTTTTCTCCCATCTCCTCCCCTCTGTTAGGATTCCTCATTTTGGGAGCAGGGCAGGAAAGCCTCAGCCCCGGGGGATGTTTCAAAGTGGGAAGAAGGATTTTCTGAGCTCGTTGCTGGAGCTGGGGGAGCAGTGGTGTTTTAAGTACACACAAGGGATTGGGACCTCATGAGCTGATGGAGCAGAGCTGTGTGTGGCAGCAGAGCCATGTGTGGCAGCAGTAAGTGCACATCTGCTGTCACCAACCGTGGACTAAGAGCAGAAGTGCAGTCCCCAGAGCTGAGCTGATGTGTAGCACCTTCCCTGTGTGTAGCACTGACTCCTCTCTGAGCCCTGGCAGGAGTCAGACAGGTTGGAGCAGCTCCCAGAGCCTGCCCCCAGCTCCGGGTGCTGCCGGTGGCTCTCATCCCTACTCCTGGGCTGCAGAGGGAATCCATCCAGGCAGTGGGCAGAGCTGGATTGTAGTAACTTCTGTCTCACAGTTGTTGGACTCTGGGAAATGAGGCAGGACAGTCTGTCCAGGTGATATGTTTATTCACTGAAACAGCTGGATGCTTATCCCAGCACTAACCTGATGGGAAAAGAGTAATGAAGCAGCTCTCACTGTGTGAGCTGAGCTCATTCTGCACACCTCAGTGCATTAGAGAGAACAAAATTAAAACGGTGTCAGCACCATGGACAGGCACTTAGAGAAGTGCAGGTTACAGCTACAAGTGCTTGTAAGCCTTGGTAGGTTTTACTCATCGTGCCAAAAACTAATAGGAAATAAAATAGCCAGAAAGCAACAGGGCAGTAAAGTGTCAGGAGTGAAAACTGAGCCAGAGATTTCCACTTTGCAAATATTATGTCTTGATATTAGGTGATTCCGACTAGTGATTTTAGAAGTGAACTTTAGCATTTTTAGTATGAAACATTTACATTCTCCCTCATTTGCTTTCAGCAGTTTCACAGAGCTTTATGCTGCTCTCACACAGAAAAGTCTCGTGAATTCTGTAATGTTCTTTATTTGCTTCTTGCATTTAAGAAGGAAAGTAAAGTTCTGTATAATCTGCTGCTGTGGGAGTGAGGCTCCCCTTTGGCATGTTCTTCACATCCTCTGGGTTATCTGGGTGAAGGAAAACATCACAGACTACAAGTCCTGGTGTTGCTGTGGCAGGGGCACCGTGTTTAGCTCAGGAGACTTTGGTGGTTCGATACACCAGGTCACCCAAGGAGCTGTTCCTCCTGCAAAATGAGCAGGAAAACTCCGTCTTGGGGTTGGACTAGGTAGGCTGCAGTCCTGACCTTGCTGTTTCTCCCGTGGATAAAAGCAGTGCCTCTGTTTCCCTGTCTGTAACATGGGGGACTAGTAATGTTGTCTCACTGTAAGGGTTTGGAGAGTGGATGAGAAGCTCAAAGCAGATGATGCTGTTCTGTAGAAAACGTGCATGAAGCAAGATTGAAAGGGTTTGAGCATTCAGCACTATGAAGTTTATTTGCTGTTTCAGCTTGTTTGTTCTTTCATCAGGCCATTGAACAATAGCTAATGAAAGGGGATGACCTGATATTTTTTTTTACAGGATATTACTGTTCCTGTGTCTTTGAACCAATTAACAAGCAGCAGCTTTGTGTGTGTAATGCAGCAGCGTTGGGTTCTCCCTGTCAGGGCTTTGATGAGTGCTGCAAAAGCAAAAACATGACTGGATGGGACTTTCATTATTTTATTATTCTCTAAATTTATTTTAGGCTGCTAAAGAATTAACGTGAATAATTTTCCCATTTCACCATCTGCTTTAGACTCCATCTCAAAGGGTTCCCAATGAGCATGGCATGCAAAACCCTTTAAAAATTATCCTCTCCATATTTCCTGCACTCAGCAGTCTGCTAATGTGGCCAATAGATCTGGGTGAAGGGCCTGCATGATTTAGAGAGGATCATTAGGGTTATGATGAGCTATGCAACTGTCTTGTTTATTCACAGTTAGCAATTTCAGAGCAGTGCCTTTTGTCTCAGAAAAATTGTTGTATTCAAGCTTTTACAGAGAGAGCAGTGCCAGAAACACTCAGCCAGAGACATCCACCTTGGGCTCAGGAGCACAAGCTGCTCCACTGCTTTTTATCTTATTTCCCTCATGGGTTGGGCTGGAAACACTGAGGAGCTCTGGTGAGCTCTCCATAATTGACATGAGGGTAAGTGCTGGTCTTCCACTGGCATTCAAAGGGTTATTCACTAAGAGTTTACATTTCTTGACTGTCCAGTCTCTGTCTTTGTGCATTTCCCACTCCCATCTCTTGAGTCCAAGGTTTTATTCAGTCTTTGCCTACCAAGGTCAAACTGCACTGGAGCCTCTATTAAACGTCCTTGCTGTGGTGCCTCTCAGTGAAGTCAACAGTGCCCTCCTTCCTTGTGAGGAGGAGGAGGATTAGGAAGCTAAAGTATTTAACCTGCCTGTCAAACAAAACTATTCATGGCAGGTGAGCAGCTGAGCAACATTTTGCAAAGTTCCTGTGAACAATACATAAGATGGTCAGTCTTGGCAGGGGAGCGCTGCTCCAACTTCGGAATAGTTCACATGCCTGAAAGGGAAAAGGCGCCCATCCCAGTATTTTTCATTTTCTGCGATAGGAGTGAGGGGTGGTGAAGCGTGAGGGGCTGCAGCTCTGCCCCGTGGGGCTGTGGGTGGGTTGTGAATGTGGGGCAGGGCAGAGGGGCACAGACACTGTGCTGGGCTCACTCTGAGGGCTCTGACTCACCCCAGAGCGTCACTGTGTGAGTGTGCCTGCAGGACGGGGCAAAAGGAGATTTATTGCTGTGGGGAAAGCTGGATCATAATGAGGTTACACAGCTCTGGGACTGCACCTGACTCATCTCCTGCCATCCTTGGACCAGGGGGGAGATAAATGTGCAGCCGCCCTCGTCTCTCCCCACTAGATTTTGTTTGCAGTTCAGAAGACAGATGGACAGCCACGTACACAAATACACTCAGACTTCTCCCCAAAGTATGATGTCATTCTGGTTTTTTGTATTCAGTGTAAAATATTATAATGGCACCATTTCCTTCCTTCAAGTAAAAAAATTGTAGAGCAGGTCCTCTATTCTTATGAGAAGCCTGTGAGTCTATTACTTCACTGGGAATTGGATTTTTCTCTTATTCTTGAAAGGGACTGCTTTCCTCACCTAAAAAAAATATTATACTTTGGCTGAAAAAAAAATTTTTTTACCATGTTTAGTAATAGAATGCATAAAGGACTGAATATTTTAATTTTTGATTATATACAGAAAATCTTAACTTTATATTTTGAAGTACTGGCATCATATAAATTAAAACAAACAAGCAATAAACCCTCCAGCTGTTTTTTGTTGTTGATGTTGTTTTTGTTATTTTTTTGTTTGTTTGGGTTTTTTTGGTTTTTTTTAATAAACTTTTATTTTCTCTTACTCTTTCATCAGTTAACCTGTGTTGGCTTTTTATCCACCCTGTCAATACACATGATGATAAAAGGCAATACAAATGTGCTGGAAAACACACACACATTCGTCTTGTTTAAAAACCATATTTTGATTACAGGTTTGCCAATGCCAAGATAAACAAGTAAAAAAAAATCATAGTACAAACTCTGTAGGTCAGAGAGAGTCTGTGACTTATTGACTTTGGCTTAAGCATTTGATGTACAGACACAAAAGAGATGGAGAGATGTGGCTGACCTGAAGAGATCCGATTTCCAGGAGCCATCCATGGGAAGCTGTGGTGGACAGGGAGGTAAATAGTGTGGGTGTTACAGATTTAACATATGGCTGCAAGGGCACTGGAGTGAGGCCTTTAATTTCACATTGGGATTCTTCTCATATTTGTTAGATAGAACAATATTAACCTTTTGAATTTATTTAGAAACTCATTAGTGCTTTTTTCTATAGTCCATTCTTTTCCTGATTAGCTCTCCTCATTACAATTCAAATTTCTTTCTGCTACATTTACCACATTGTCCTGCTTTCTCTCATCTCTATTGTTGCTCAGCTTAATTTCTTGAAGCAATGAAAGGGGAAGGGGGGGATCGGTTGACACAGCAGCCTCCTGAGCCTTTGGTGCTCAGAGAGGGAGAGACAAGGAGGGAGACACCCATGAGTTTGCCTTTTCCCCCAGGAAAAGGGTTGGTAGGGTTTGGCAGGAGTTTCTATACAAGGATGGGATGCCAGCACGGCTCAGAGTGGCAGCAGCAGGAGATGAAAGACCTTCTGGATCTGCCTTAGCCCGTGCCCAAAGCTGCCGCCAAGGCACTGAGGAGCCAGGTGAAGGCAGCTGCCTTCACACATTCCCACAGTGACCCTCCCTTGCTGTGCTGCTGTAGCCTTGACTTTCCTGCTTTCTCATTTCAGCTGTTGCTCAATCCCACAGTTTTTAAATGGAATTCACTCTGAAAGTTCAGTGTCCTCATCATGTCCTGGAAACAGATGTGACTGATGCCCCTGACTCTTCAGGCAACCTACTCGTGAGGTTGTTTTTAAAACTGTGTCCATGCCTTTCGTAGCATTTCTTTTGTGTACTTTTCCTTGATACCAAGATGGAAATCTGGGAGCTGCTGTAATTGCTCTTGACTTCACACAGCTCCAGTGGAATATGAATTGATGCTTTGATAAGGTTTCTTTTAGTAAGAGCCTGTCCCTGTTTGGGGAACTGGAATGGGGAGATGCTAAGCTTCATTTACACAATTGCTGCCCTGATCTGCAAAATATTTTTTGTTGGGAACATGGAATTTTTGCCTTTTTTTTGGTTTATTTTGTTTTAGTACAGTGCTTATTTCTCAGCAGCAATGCTGCCATATCCCATGTGCTTGTGATTAAAGATGCACACACTTCTGACAAGAGATGATTAAATACAGCCAGATGATTTTAACCATCCCAGTCATTGTGGTTCTCTGATTATTGGTGTGTTTGAACAGCTCACAAATGTGAATGAATGTGTTTATTCAGCAGCTATCGTAAAACGGGGAAGTACCAGAGTATTTTATTTGAGGCACAGAGGGATTAACTCAGCAAAGGTTATAGAGAGAGGTTTTGGCAGGGCCACAAAAAGAACCTAAATTTTGGAGTTTCTACTCCAATGCTTTAATCATAAAATCATCTTTTCTCTGAATTCTTTTCTGTCTGTGGTAATTACAGTTTTGGCTGGGTTTATGTCCTTTATAAAAACCTGTCTTTCACACATCTTGTGAAACTGAGAGAAAAAAAAAAAAGAAGAGGATAAACCAATCATAATTTTCCAAGTGTGTAATTCCGGACTCCAACAGAGGCCTAAAACAAGTAAGGTAATTATTCCAGTCAGTTCAGCACCATTTGGAGAATTAGGCTATTTTGTGAATTGTAGTTTTAGAATAAGACACATGAACTGGAAAAAGTTCAGTGAGCAACATGTAAAATAAAACAAATGCTTACAAATATCAGCTGAAAGAAAAGGAGCTGGCTGCAAGCCTGGGGTGTAAAGATGGTTGGAGTAAGATGGGAAAGGTCAGTGATGTTGAGGGAAGGTTAAAAAAAAACCAAACAAAAATAAAGATTTTATTATTTTCTTTAAGTTATGGGGAAAATGCCAGGGCATACTAAATTAATTCCTGATGCAAGCTAAGGGGAAAAAAGGCTTTCCCCAAGGATGAATTTGGCCCATGGGCAATCATAGGTTAGTCAGGGGGAGCTGCCAAGGGGAGTTGGAGCTATCTAGTTAAAGTCTAGACCTGCATTTGTTAGTGCTGGTTAATTAACTTGTTCCTGGCAATCAGCCACCAGGGCAGGAGGTGGACTTCATTTGCAAGTTCTGATTGCCAAGAAAGTCACCCATAATTGCCTGTGATCTTGCAGCTTTCTGATTTTCACCTTGGTCATGTGTTCCCCTGTTTTTGTTTGTTTGTTTGGGGTTTTCATTTGTTTTTGTTGGGGGGTTTTGTTTGTTTGTTTGTTAGCTTTAGTGTTTTAATTCTCTATCCACAGGTTTTTACCTTCATATAACACCATTTTCATACTTATTGCTACTGATGTGATTGAACCTTTGCCATGCTCTGATTTTGGGTGCAGTACTCATGGGGTCTGGAGAACATCAGCCACTCACATGGGTAAGAGGAGCAAAGTTCCTTATGGCTGCAGAGGGGATTTGGGATCGTTACCTGTGGCTGAGGAGAGCACAGTGTACTTTTATGTGGGCTGTAAGACATCTGTATAGTATTTATTTCTAGTTCTAAGTAGCTTCTGGGTGCTAATAGCCCCACAGGACAGGTTTCTACCTCCTTTCCTCTGGCAAACCTTCATCCAGTTGCAGCTTCAGTTCATATTCTGTAATATCTGAACACACCCTGTTGTGGAGTAAGAGGCTACTTGGTTGTCTGGGAATGACACAGGGGCTGCCAAACAGGACCAATGTTGCTGAAAGGTCATAAAATTCCTCATAAAATCCTCTTGCCCTTGGTGAGCTTTAAACTGCAGGTGGGACAGAGCAGCAGGAATAACGTAGGCTTGGAGTCCCCACACAGAAGGAACCAGCCAAGGGCTGAAATTATCTTCTGTTTAATGAGTGCATGTAGAAGAATGCAGGTTGTCATGCAGAGCCAGAAGCTGAAGAACAGGAGGAAAGAAGGTTTGGGCTTATTCCTTTGTGTTCCTGGAGGAAGGAAGATGCTGGAAGTTGCCATGCTGCAAGTTTCCAGTTGACCAACCTTGGACTGTTTCTTACTTTTAAATGGAAGAAATGAGGAAGCAGGGGAAGTGCTAGAGTCTAAATTGACTTCTTTTACTATGTCCTGTGTACAGAGTGAAAGACAAGGCTGACAAAGCACAAATGCCTCAGCAGATCCTTCTAGCAGCGGATTTACTGCTGGTAGGAAAGCAATTATAGGAATAGGATCTTGGTTTATGGTCCAGCCTGTGGCACAGCCATGGGGAAGTCCTGGGGAGCTTAATACAGGGGGGACTTTCAGGGAGAGATGTTGCTGGATCCATGGTGAAATTGTTGGGTTTGGGGCATTTTGGTGGGTGATGGTCTGCTGTCTAAAGAGGGAGTAGTACCAAATATGTGGGACAGAAGGAGTTGCACGTGCAGAAAGAGACTGAGGGGAGTGGGTTGTTGCTGAAGGGGAGGGGAATAAAAGCAAGAGAATTATATTAACACTTAATTTCTGGCAATTGATGCAGCACATAATAACTTCAATTTCAAAGGTTCTCATTTCCCTCTCTTTGTGCCTTATTAAGACTCCAACCTGTATTTAATGGTGGGAATATCACTTTTTGCTTCCTTAATTCTCTGCCTGCAATTGATCTACATAACCTGCTAAACCTCCACTTAGGTCTCTGAAGCATGTGAGGTTTCTCACTGTATCCTGAGAGACACAAAATTAGACTGGAAGCCTTTTGTTACAGCGTGTGTGCTACTGGGGTGTTTTGCCTCCTTGTGGTATAAGCAGAATAAGAGTGAAAAATGGTGTTTTCAAATATCTGTGCCACATTTCTAGGGGTGTTCCCAGAATGTCAGGCAGGTTTCTGCTCTAACCTCTCAATTTCTTTTCCTAAATGTGATGTTCTGGGTCCAGACCTAAGGCCAGCTCGCTGCAGGGACTCAGGAGCTGTAGCACCATGGCAGTCCAGCTTTCACAATGACTCCCTGGAGTTTTGGAGACCCTAAGACTAGTTCTAACTCCAGGTTGGCAAGACTTTCCCACTGGTTAGTACCTTTTGATCTCACAGGTTGTGTTAGGACAGTGCCTAGTCCTAACAGTCCACTTAGTCCAGCTATGTGTGTAACCACATCGAGGAGTTATGCTCCTGGTGAGCTTAATTCTCTATGAATTTCACTTTAAACAGAAAAAAAGTATTTATTTTATGTTTTAAAAAGGTGTATATCCAATTGAATGTTTTATGAAACAATTTTTCATAAATATATTTTCATAAATATTGGATTTGGGGAAATGCCTCTTTGGCAAATTTTCTTTGAATCTATGGGCTACTCACATTTCACATAGTCTGGACTCAATGCATTGTTTAGTGGCAATTTCTCCTTTCATTTTCCTGTCTGTAATTGTGCTGCAGACCTTTTCCAGAATATTTCATCTCAATGTGACTCATCCAGCTTCCTAAGACAAAGTGCAGCTTATTCAAACTATTCTAAATCTATTTATCCAGGCAAATATTTGGACATGTAAAACAGTAGTAAAGTGCTACGATGTCTATCAGGGCAGCAGAGCACACAAAATCTTTGCTATTGGAAGTCACTCCCTGGTGTGCTTTATCTGGAGGTATTAATTGGCAAAGAGCAGTGTAGAAATTTGATGCACAGCCACACCCAGGCAGTGAGTGAAAGCTTTGCACATGTTTGAGCTCCATTTTCTCAGCCCTAAATTTAGTTTGCACAGACTCACTGCTTTATCAGAGATGCCTCAGCTCCAAGGGGCTCTGAGGTTTGGTAGCTGCATGTAGATCTCTCCTCTGTGTCACTGGTTCAGTCTTTAAAAGCCAAGAGTTGTCATGAGCTGATGTCGGTGTAACGGATTCCTCAAAAGCAGCTGGCATCACTGTTGAATTCAACAAGTTCTTACTTTATCTGGAATAGATTGGGTGTCTGAATCTCACCCTCAAGGACTTTCCAGGCAGCTGCTGGTCAGTCTTGCTCCTCAGCCCTTAGAGCAGGTGCTGGCACTGAGCATGAGCCCTCCTTGCAGCAGGACAGGCATCTTGCCGGCAGGAAAAACATCTGGGTAGAAATGGTGAGGATTTCTGGACTGCTCAGGAAATCCAGTTTAAATTTTCTGCAAGTCCAGTTTGACGGGGTTTGGCAATTTCACATTCTCATGATGGAAGAGACTTCAAGAGAGACTCCTCCTGTCCCCAGATTAAACTGCCTTTTTTTTTTTTTTTTTTTTTTTTTTTTTTTTTTTTTGTGGAGATTTGTTCTCTGAATTGTTGAGAGAGGCTACTAGAGCCCACCTGGGGTGATGGGAGGTACAAATTGCCATATAGGTGGTTAGTAATTTGGCAACATTTCCTTGCAGCCAGGGCTGCAGATGTGATAGACTGCTGTTTGTTCTCCTTTTTATTTTGGCTTGTTTTAAACTTTTGGCTGCCTGAATTAATGCATTTCTTATTGATTCTGTAATGAAGACAGAGGCCTGAATTCATATGTTGCTTTTTTTATTTGCATTTTTACTACAGTCAATCTCATTTCGTCGTTGCTGAGGGCCATCAGTGAGGAGCTGGATGACTTGTCTGTGCTTCTGCTTTTTGTAGTTTTCCAAAGCTCTATACATAATAAATCAGGCACCCCTTTTTGCTTCTGCAATTAACTAATCCACAATGTAAAAGGAGGAGTAGAATTGATTGAATATGTCAAGTTTTAAGCCTTAACAAAAAAAATGCAAAAAAATAATGAAACACTTCCATGGTGATGCTTTTCAAAATTGTTGTCCTTGTTCTTACAGAGATTTAGCCATGAAATTAGAATCAATAATAGATTTTACCACCATGTCCCCCTCCAGTCAATCTTGACTTGCGCTTGAAATGAACTTTTGATGTGACACCTTCATCTCTGCAGCAGACAGGGCTTTACCTTTCTGTTTGCCCCACCTACAGACAACCCTTCGCTGCTTTCTTTAGGGTGAGTAGTCCAGCAGCAAAACCAGCAGACAGGTTGCCTGGCATGGATAGCTTGAGTTGCTGGCTGTAGCAATTCCATGGCAAGAGCCTGTGATTTTCTCCTTTATGGAGACATCTCAGTCTTGTTGCTTTACCCTCCTTCCCTGACAAGGAAGATTGAAGCAAAGGAAGGTTGAAGGACGTTTCTCAGCAATATCTCTGAAGTTGCTGACTGGCACTGAGCCATGATAGTTACTCAAATCCACATTAAGCTGCATTTCAACAAGAAAGCATTTGAGCTCAGTCTGACCTATTTTCTGAAATAAGAATTTGAAAGTCGTCTCTTGCATAATGGGCTGTGTTGGCACAGCACCATGAAAGCAAAGTTGGATACTATGTTCCCTCTGTACCAGCAAAGTACTCATCGGTCAAACTACTTCTGCTAAACCAAACCCCATTTTCTTTAAAATGTGCTTTAAAATATGGTTAAAATAGTTTCTTCCCTTGTGATATTTTACCCTATGAACTTCCCTTTTTTTGTAGAGAGAGCCACGGGCCATTTATTGTGCACTTCTTGCTCTCAGGTAATTCCGTTCCTGGCTGACACAAATTCCTTTTGCTGTTCTGCTTTGCAAAGTTCTGCTACAGAGACACTCTGCTCACACCCTCGAGCATGCAGAACTCCTTGAAATCAACCCTTGCAGGAGGGAAAGCCTGGATGGGAAGAATGATGTTCACATCAGAATGATGTTCCACATATTCTTTTTTTACAGGAGCCCTTCAGTGGGTGCTGCCTCTCACATCAGCTCCTCCAAGAGGGAAGTTCCCCTCTAGGATTAGGTGCTGGAGGCAGGTCCTTTAGTGCTCCTGCACACTGGGCATGGTGAATGGATGGGACAGGGGATTTTATATTTCTATAAAAAAAGCTTATTTAAGTTCATATGGGCAAAATACACAATGGTAACTGCAGTATCTGCAGCTATTTCTGAGCAACATCCCTCCACTGAGTGCTGGAATTTCCTCCAAGCAGAAGAAAAGCTTTGGCAGTTGCAGCTCTGCATAATTGTTTCCCAACTTCCAAGTACACCTACAAAACATTGCCTGCAGCACAACACTGGAGATGATGAAAAGAATATATTGTTTTTGCAAAGATAAAAGATTTTTATAGCTCTTTGGTAAATGTAAAAATATTAATTGAATGAAGTATTAATTGTCAGTAGAAGAACAAATGTAGCTTAAAATGTATGTAAAGATGTTGGAATTAACAAATGAGTTGGTGATGTAGGAAGTATGAAACACTAAAAGTACTTAATTAAAACATACACATTTGAGGAGGAAAAGAATCAGTAATTTCAAGTAGTCTTCATTTTAAGAGATATTTCCTGAACTTCACTGAGCCTGATTGTTTCATGCTGCAAATAGTTCATGCTCACTCTGTTTTTTTATTTATTAAGCACTGCCATTTTTGCTGCTTGTTTGCTTCTCTCAGAACCTTCTTTCTAAGCTCAAGTGAAGAGCAGCTTCCACTGAAATTGTGTATAGAATTTGGGGACTATTTCACACCTCTGAATGTGATGGATATTTCAGTAAGGACTAAACATTCTGGTGATCAAACCCAAAGTAGGAAACAACTACTCAGGGAAAGTGAACGTGAGTTTTGCTTGGCTGTGACAATGAAAACTGGCCAATTACTTCAGCATTTAACACCTCGGAAGGTTAGGACAGAAGTCACACTAATTTTTTCCTCTGAACTGCCCTGAGTTAATCCCTCCATGCACTGTGGCAGGTCTTCAGAGCCTTGACACAGCCCTGCCCTGCTGGCCCTGCAGATGTAACGCAGAGGGAGAGCTGCCCTCTCTAATCTCTGATGAGGAAAGCATTTATTTTTACTGGTAAAAGCGAACTCTCTCTTAAACTGTCACAGCCTGGGTCAGGAAAGCATAAGGCCCTGTTTCCTTGGGAGCTGCTTTGCCCCTCCTCTGGGGATTAGCAAGGCGTTAGTCATGGCTTTGCTGGGACCTCTCTTTGCCCTTTCCAAATAAATGGCTTTGGAAGAGGAGGGCAGGGCTGTGAGTCTTGGAAGGGATGAGGCACCTTCTGGCCAAGCTCTGCTTGGGATGGCTGATTTACAGAGCTGGAAGGAAGCTCTGGGGAGCCCATCTACCAAGGCTGAGCAGGAGGGCAGCTGATCTCATCTTGCCCTGGGACTGCTGGGTGATGGTGGGGCTGAGGCTTGGTCCCTGTGGAGGCTGTGTCAGAGCACAGGCACAGTCTCATGTGCAGAGCAGAGAGACATCGTTCTCTCCATGCCATCTCATCAGTTTGTTAGGAAGTATTCATTAAAAACATCATGTTTGTGATGCGGTTTTTATGCTCATTCTGAGCATATGCACATTCTCTCCTCATTCTGAAACGAATGCCAGAAATCCTGCCCAGCCAGGAGAGGAAAAGGCCCTATTCCTTATCTTACAGCCAGTGGAGGTCGAAGGGCTGTAGTCACTTGCACATCAGAGTGGTGTTGCTGGCAGGATGGGGGACCTTACCTGATCTCTTACCATGGTGATGCCACTGCAGAAGGAATGACGGACAGTGTAAGCAAAATCTTTCATGATAAGTTTTTCTGTACTTGTCAGGATGTTTTACTAATGAAAGAAGATCTTACATAAGATATGGAAACTGGTGGGAGTGTTTTGGCACTGACTTAGAAAGTCCAGGATTTCACCCTGTGGTTCTTCAGTTACTTTTCTGGGTTTTTACTGTTTTTTTCCCCTGTTTTCACTGTCTTCTCCATGCACTTTTTTCATTTTGAATAGGAAATATTTGCTGCTGTCAGGGGCAGAGCAGCTAGGGACTCCTCCAAGGCACTCTGCCCATCAGAAGGGTTTATTTCAGAGATGGGAAGTACTGAGATACTCGGATAATGGAATTTCAAGGTATTTGTTCCCCTGCTCTTTCTTTACCAAATTTCCAACATGTGCTGGGTTCCTGAGTTTTAATTCCTGTGCACATCTGCTTTTGAAAATTGCACTGGAACTTTACAATGGCAATGCTGTGTTTCCTTCTCAGAATAACTGAGGTTCTAGTGCCAGAGCTCAGACCCAGGGCAGGGCTGACCTCTGCTTAGGGAGTGGCTATGAGGCTTCCATCTCCCATTTGGCCCTACACCTCTGGAAAAGGGGAGGAAGCATGATGAAAAGAAACAACACAATAACATCTTCCCAGTGACCTGCCATTAACCTCTGTTTCTTTTGTAGCTTAAAGCAATGTTGCCCATGAACAAAGATCAGCAAATACTTTCCCAAAGGCAGTCAAAAACTGTTGTTCTTTATCGCTTCAGATCTTTGCTGCCTGGGGCTATCTGAATCATTCTTGCTAAAGTCTAAGGGTGATTTCCTTTCTCTCGCTGTGAAAAGTTTATGCTTAGAAGGCTCACGCATGAAGGACCAAAAGACATTTAGTTTGGCTGCAGAGTAAAATAGTTTAGTGTTTTCATTGCTTCATTACTTTGTACTTCTTGTTACAAGCTTCCTCACAGCTACTGCTGCTGCTGAAATCTGTGCTGGGTCTCTGCACATGACACGTGCTGCAAAATGTCCTGTTTGCACCAATTGTTGCCTGTGCTGGAACAGCCAACATGTAAAACCCCCCTCTCTTCTCCAATTCTAGTTGCTAAATTTGTATTGTGTGGGTGTTTGTATTTTCCTATTTTAGTGTCTCTGAAAACATCTAACAGGGCAAGAGGAAGCACTGGGGATGCAAGAAGGAGAGGTGAGGGAGGCCGGGAGGGGGGATGAGATACTTGAGGAGCACAGTCAGAGGCACAGCAGATTAAACCTCAGAGAGGAGAGAGGTGAAGCAATGGGTCCCTTTTTCTGACCCAGATCAGATGCATTCCTGGCATCCTGGTGCACTGGCTCTGTATGTTCCAGTCCTCTCTCCCCTGGTTATTCTGGATGTGTGTTGCCAGTGAGGGTTAAGTGTTACATTAACACAAGGTTTGTAGAGAGAGATAAAACCTTTTACTGAATGAAGAGAGATGGTCAAGGGGGAAAAAAAGGATTTTATTGGGGTGTATAAGCCTATCCCTGCTGTCAGCAGCAGGCTCCAGGACATGGTTAGCCTTCACATGGCAGCTCTGGGAGATTGACAGGTAACAACAGCAGCCAGGCTGGTAAAACTTTCTGCAGCTTTACTGTCCATAGCATCTAGCTTACTTTCCTTGAAAATGTTTTTCCTTAACTCTTCTTTTTCATTTCAGCCTTAAAAATGGCTGGGAAATTATATTTTTTATTGGTGGGAGAATTGCACATAAGCCTTTGCTTTCAGAATTGCACATAAGCCTTTTCTTTCACCTGTGTTTTCAATGGAAATAAGTCTACATCAACCAAACTTCTTTTTCTGGTCATTTGGGCCTTTTGGGATTGGTTACTCAGTGCAAACTAAAAAATAAAAACAATTTCATTAAATCTGGGGATGTCCCTGAACATATGCTTTTGTAGAAAATACCACTCTGGGGGGGGGGGGGAGAAAAACATTTCACTGGAAAACTTCCAGCCTGTCTCGATTTGATTTTTGCCCTTTCTACATTTTGGCTCTGGTTCTCCATCAAATCATTTGGCTTTGTCTGTGCCCCCTTCCTCCCCATCTGCTGCACTCTAATGGGAAATAAATCTCCAAGCTCTTCTCTATTCCTTGCCATCCCATAGTCTTCTGCTCTCCCTGAATCACTGAGATTATACATCTCCATTTATAAAACACTAAAAGTATCATTTATATTTTTTTCCCAGAATCCCTCTTGACTGGTGTCAGATACAGAAACACTGGGAAAATAAACCTCAAGGATAAAAAATATCCTTGTGGCTCTGTCTGCTGTAAGCATAAGATCCTTTTTCAATGAAGAAGGATGCTCTGGCTTCTTTCCCTGCTCCAGCCACTTTCGTATCTCCCTCCCAAGCCAGTCTTGGGAGTGTTTGATGGGACAGATGTTGACTTTTGTGTGGGCAGTGCACACACCACACCACACTCCCTGTTTCCCTCTGCTGTGCTTTGCAGTCCAAACTTCTCCCTAGCAAGTGGATCTGGGTAACTTGAGTTTCACACTCCAGGATATGCCTTGCACCATGGCTTTGTTCTGCCCTGTTTTGTGGCAGCCTGACAGGGAGCCGTGAGTCAGGCTGGTGTTCTCCAGCAACCAGCAGAGTCAACGTCATCCTGGGTTCAGCAACATCCAGACATTACACTGCCCACTGGGACCAGTGTGGTCTGCTTAAGCCACCAGTTGATGTGCTCTGAGTTGCTGTTTTAGAAAGCTTGGGTTCCTGATTGTTGAGGTGCTGAAGGTGCCCATACCTGAGTCTAAGGCAGGTTAAAGCTTGGGCTGTGATGTCCTTTCTCTTCCCAGTGAGTGTGTCTCCTCTTGGCACATTCCATGGAAGCCACGCCAGCTTGTGGTGGGGCATGCCAGGGTCACAGGGAACAGCTCTCCTGTGAGGAAAGGCTGAGAGAATTTGGATTGTTCACCCTGGAGAAGAGAAGGCTCTGGGGTGACCTTCGGTACCTGAAGGAGCTCCAAGACAGCTGGAGAGGGACTTTTGTCAATGGCATGGAGTGACAGACAAGGGGGAATGGCTTCAAACTGACAGAGAGTAGGGTTAGGTTGGATATTAGGAAGAAATTCTTCCCTGTGAGGGTGGGGAGGCCCTGGCACAGGTTGCCCAGAGAAGCTGTGG
>JAWWLV010000057.1:3635307-3652144 GCA_035041135.1 Platyrinchus mystaceus | reverse complement strand
ATTTGCAAACGCCACTGCAAGGGGACACAGATGAACAGATGAGCATTTTGAACTCTAAAGGTTACAGGGGAGAACATGAAATAGTGCTCTGTGTTTGACTTCTGAAGGCTGCTATTTGGGAGAAGTCTGGATGAAATCAGATTAATCCCTACCACCTGGATTTTTTTTCCTTTCATCTTCTGTTTTACTTTTTAAAAAATCTTTTTCTGAAGTTGACTTCTTGCTTGTTTGATTTTGTTGGTTTTGGGTTTTTTTTCCCCAAGAAGTTCCTGAATTCTTGATATTCACCAAAATTTCAGTTAATGCATATGCTGAGTCTTCATGGTATGAGTGGAAATTAGGGAGGATAGATATGGAAGAATTTTAAAGCTGTAGAAATTGTTTATGAAAATAAAACTCTGATCACAAGTCCCACATGCAAAAAAAACCCCAAACAAACAAACAATGTAAATGCAAGAACTTTGAAAGCATATCCTTGCCTGTCCAAATAGCATTTCCAGGCTCATCTGCAGGAAAGACCCCAGTAACTCATTAACTCATCACAATTTAATGAAGAACTGTGTGTTCTGCTCACATCCATCACTCTGCTACTTCAGTCTGAACAAAGTTGGTGTCTTCTGAAGATGCACAAACCTGAACTCTGCAGAGTCTGCTCTCAGGGCAGTGGAAATTTCCTTCCTGGCATTTTATTTGAAGAGATGAAGAATATTTTGCAATTAAATGAGTACCATACTAACGGTCTCTCAGTCATGACAACACCATGCCTCTCCATCCTCTGACCTCAGAAAGGCAACCACAGTCCAGATGACAGCTCTGTCCCTGAGGCTACAGACAGAACACTGGAAATGTCTGACTTCTCCATGATAAGTTTGGCAAACTAGGTAATTACATGCCAGTCCTGCAGGTTTCATTAGTCTGTCTGTGTCCATGGCAGGCTGATCCTGCCTCTCTCCTCAGCAGTGGCTGCACTCCAGCACCATCCATCTCTCGCTGTCCTCTTGGCTGCAGAGCCCAGGTTTTTAATAGACGTGGCCTGAACAGGTTCAGTAGGTGCCTGGTGGAAGGAGCAAAGCTGCATCTCTGAACGTCCTGGAGGATGGATGGGCATTTGGCAGTCTCAGAAATTATTGTCTTTCTAAGGTCAGAGGACGGAGGGGCCTTGTATTGCCACGACAGATGAGAGAGAGAGATCATTAATGTGGTATGTGTTTGATCCCAAAATATTCCTCATGCCTTAAAATAAGATGCCTGGAAGAAAGTTCCCTTCCTGTAGGCCCCCTGGTGTCACTGCAGCAGCTCCAGCTGCTTACAGCACCCTCAGCCAGGTCGTCCCCTGGGTGGTGTGGGCTCCCCCTGATCCCCTTTGGTGGGTGGAAAGCAGGATGTCAGTGCCTGTGACAGCCTGGCCCAGGTGAGGGGAGCTCTGATGGTTATGTGGGAGGACTTGTTTTATTTGCAACAGCCCAGGGATTGCTATTGCTGAGATGGTTGCAGTCACTGCTTGTGTGCCCAGAAAGCAGCCTGGAGCCTGTGCCAGCAGCCTGGGGAGCTGTGTTGGAGACAGCAAGATGCCCAGAAATGTATGTTCTGACTGTGAAGGTTTGTGTGTAGACCTTGCCCCACTGATGGACTGTTATGGGAATTGACACCTTGATGTTGAAAGCCTTGAAGGCTGCTCAGGCATTTTGACAATGCTGCATGGCTTCTCCTTAGGCTGCTGATGCAACAGGGGACAGAACATTTGCTTTCAGCTCAAAAAACCCAATTTATTCGGCATTGGTTTGTTTTCTTTTGCTGCTGATGCTGTTGTGGAAAAACAACCCATCCTCCTGGAGTGCCTTAGTGGGCTGCAGGAACGTTTCCCATTGTTTCATGGTATCTTCAAAGTCTTTCCTGGATGCATCCTGCCTCTGGAAGCAGGTTCTTGCCTGGTGTTTGTTCATTCGGTGTCCTGTGGGGTCTGGGTTGCGGCAGAGGAAGGGTTTCAAATGGCTTATGAGTTCTATGGCAGCTGGAAGCAGCCTGTGGAAGATGGTGGTAAGACAATATCCTGTAGTTTAGTTCACTTCTGCCTTCTCAAACTCCAACTTACATTTAAAACCAATCTAACAGCTCATCCAAACAAGTATCCAGCCTTTTGCCTTTGTTCCTTCCACCCCTTCTCCTCTCGTTCATCTCATTTCATCCTCCCTCACCTGTTTTCTCTGGACCTGGCTTTGAGCCACTCCAGGCCATGATGAGCCACCACACATTCCTGTCAGCAATTTCAAAGGGTTTTTTGAATGTCAGTAAGACTTGGGGTGCTTTTCTCCAAAAATACCTTTGCTCCAGTAGGAGTCCTGGGAGCTGGGAGGCACTGGTGACATTTCCAAAAGCACCTGTGTAGTGGAGGAGCTCAATAAACAGCAGTGAAGAGATGTGCCTTGATCCCTTATATGGTATTTAAAATCACTGCCTATTGTCTTGATGCAATTGAGGCAGATGATTAAACATCTATGCACAAGGATTTGCATTTATCTTCTGTAGTCCAAAGCAGAAAATTATCTGTTTGTGGAGACAGTGAGGTTGCTGTGTTTGTGGTTGCTGAATGAGCTTTCTGTTGGATTGGATATGTGGTTTGGTGAGAAATATTCAGGGGATAGAGATTTGAGGTGGAGTAAAAGTGTGGGTTTCCATCTGTTTGATCAGATCAGCATGACTGTTTTCAGGACATGCCTTCCCTCCCCAGACGAAGCAAAACTTTCAAGCAGATTCTAAAAGACCATGGCTTCCTGAACTGCCACGGACCAAGCTGTAGACCATGGGTTGTGTGAATGTGAAGCTTCTCTAGAACTGCTGTATGACTGACTGAACCAGCCAAAACCCTCTTCCTGAAGGCAATCACACTCCACTGATGAACCACAGCACTGAGGGTTGTGAGCCAGGGAGAGGGTTGCTGTGATGTCTGAACAGGTGGAGCAGAGGACGGTTAGAAACCATCCAGTTATGGGAAATCTGAGTCATGAAATCCATTGGATAAATTTAAATACATTATTCTAGCTTGGAGGAGGAGACCATCTGGGTAAGTTGAAGGATGTGTGTCTTGCTGAGGGGAGAGTTATTTCAAATGACAAAAGAACTGTCCTGAGCCTGAAAAATCTGCCAGACCCAAGATAAAAAAAACAGCTTAGAATGACACTGATTCAATGTTCGCATGTCAAGAATCCAGCTAAGGGGCATAACGTTCAAGTATTTTTAAAAGAGTTCTGCTGGTATTCACCAGCTATATAAAGCAGGAAATCCAGGAAATTTCATCAGAACTTCATATTATAATATCCCTTTTAGAGATTTTTAAAGAAATTTTGCATTTGAACTCCAAATTCCACGATGGTCCTGCTTTAAACAAAAAGCTGGGAAAGAAATGGGAAGATCTCCCTTCAGCCATATTGCAGTGGGCTCAGACAGACTGGTAAGACAACCTGGCTTTTAATTGGTTTTGAGAGTTGAGGCTCTGGTTTGCCACTTGGCTCATCCCTGAGGGTCAGGGTTAGTGGTTGGGTAGCCAGGTGGTCTCCTGATTAATGTCCCCCATCTGTGTTTGCCCAGGACCTGCTGCCACAGGACACAGAGCACACACTGCCTTGTGTTCTGGCTCTGCCTCCTGGCACTCACACTGGCTTCCAAGAGCAGGTATCCTGTGTGCTGCACTATGCTCAGGGAGACTCCAATCCAACTCTATCAATTTTCACAAAGAGCAGGTCCTCATGGCAGAATGAGACACATCTGGGAAATGGGAGAGTCAGGAGAGAGGAGATGTGCTGTTTGACCCATGTAAGGATGGAAAATAGGGTGAGTAGCTCATGATTTGCCCAACACTGAGCTGTGGTTGAGATTGAGGAAATGAAGGCAGTGTGAGGGAAACAAGCTGGAATCAATAGCTTAATCCCTCTGGTTGTGTTGATGGACTGATCATCTCCTGTCATCCTCTCAGAAATGACCTGCAGAGCTTGCTGGTACCACCACTCCTGGAAACCCAGGGACAACAGCAGCCCCCAGAGATCTGCCCCTGTGCCAAGCATGGAGCAGTGACTGCCAAGGTCTGCAGGGGGGATCCAGGTCTGGTGCCATGGCAGAACAGGATTTGCAAAAAACAACCATGCAGGTACTACTGCAAAGGCCCCTGGGGCCTCCTCTCCACCCTTGCTTTAGGCAGCCATGATAATTCTGAGTTTTATTATATTTTTTACAAGCATAGATCTCAAAACCCTATGGTACAGGCTCATCATTACCATCTTACAGATGGGGTCGCTGAAGCATAAAGAAGGAAAATGACTTCCCTGGAACCATTAACTGGTCAAATGACAGGCCTAAAAATAGAGACCAACCTTTCAGACAACACAACTGCCATTCCCATCTCAGAGAAGAGATGCCAAGGAAGTTGGTTAAATCAGGTAACAACTATTTAACTAATGCAGAACCTGGATGCTCTTAGTAAGATGTTTTCATGAGACGCTCCACCAAGATGACTCCAATGAACCAACACATTTTTAGAGAAAAAATGGTTGACAGAAAGGACAGTGAGCCACATATGGCTGTAGTGTATGTCAATCACACAAACCTAATGTGTTGAGAAGTTCCAAATGCCTTTTAAAGCTAATGGTCTGTGCACTAATAGCTCCTGGCCCTGGCATCCAGGCTGGCAGCTGGTGCCCCTAATTGGTAGCCCTGAGGATGAACACGTGGGCAGGCAACTGGATTTCAGGAGCAGCAAATGGATTAGGATCCCTGCCTTGCTAATTCCACCATTCAGCATGGTCTTTAATCAAGATGAAAAGTCAAAAGACTGAGAGGGGGTAACAAACAGCAGCTTTGCCCGATTACTGCCATCCAGCTCTCTCAGACCTGACAGGCATTGCCTGGAACAGCCAGGACAGCAACAGCTCGTAAAACTGCCTGAGCTGCAGCTGTTCTTCTTCCCTGTGGTGTCTGCTGGACAATGCTGGAAATAGCATCAGAGTATAACACGCCCGTCTCCGGCCTTTTTTGGGGATGCAGCGCCGATTATTTGAGGGGTGGATGTCAAGTCATATAAAAGCTTCCAAACACCTCCAGCTAAGCCCAGCAGAAACAAACAGCCTGTCTGACCTGGGATTGTAACACCTACTGGTGTTGGCATTAGCATCCCTCCTCCTTTTCTCCTTCCTGGTCTCTGCCTTGTGGAGTGTGGAGGAGCATTGCCTTGTAAGGCAGGGCCAGGGCAGAAAGAGCAAGAGCACTGAAATGGCTGAGGAAGGTTGTCAGGGAGCTGAAGCGATTCAGGCAGGTGTCATGTATTGGTGAAGGCAGTGTGGAGTGATCCAGCCTGCAGCCAGAGGGTGCTTCGAAAGCTGGTGTGTTACCTCAACAGAGCAATGGATACCACTTGTTTCTGTGACAAGGTATCCTCTGATGTCTGTTTTTAACACAATAGATAAAGTTTTGATGTTGCCTGAGAAGATTAACCTAACTAGAGTTAACCCCATTTGAAAACACTTTTCCTCTGTCCCCCTCAAGAGCTGGGCTGGCTCAGACATGGGAGTTGCAAAGTCCCTGCAGCTGCTGAGAAAGTCCTGCTGATGCTCTGCACATATCTAGGACCAGCTCCAGTCTCCTGGATGACTCGGGATAATTTCAGATTGAAATCTTTTGGGGAGACTCTTCCTGCCTTGCTGACTGAGGTTCTGCATTCCCCAGTTCCTGTCAGATCTCAGAACTCCTGTTATCTTCCCAGTAGCTTCCACTTATTTGTTCCAGACTGTGCAGTGGAGATTGGAGTGTCACGGTGAGATGCAGAAAGAGATCACCAGCTCTAAGCATACTCATCGTTAACCTTCCCACCACTCTCCAGAAATATCCTTTCCCACTAGGCTTGTGACTGAGTCTGAACCTTGCTCCAGATGGCAGTGGGCTGAGGAGAGGAAATTTTCCTGCAGTCAGAGCTCAGAGATACACAAAAGAGGGAAATTGTGAAATTGCAATGACAGGGTTGTTTGGGTAGCTTGTGATGTTCTGGCTTTAGAGAAATCCATGCCTAATGTGCCTGCATGGCAAGGTAAACTAAAGACCATATAATTCTATTTAAGCTTAACATAACTGGAAGAAACCCATGTCTCCCTGACTCCTGGCTGTCTGCAAGCATTAAGGCTGGTTTCTGCATGTGCTGCTCAGTCACTCCATGCTAAAGAGCTTAGGATAAAGAATTTCTGGGACTTGGTTACTACAGGGCTTAAAGGCCTGGTTCTGCCAGACTCACACTTTCTTTAGATGAGCAGGCACAGTGTGACCATTCAGGGTTCATGAAGGGGAATGTCTCCATGGTCCCTGCACCACCCCATCCTTTCTCCCTGCTACCCTGCTACTGTAAAGATGAATTTTCCTGCTTATTTTTTTGCTAGTTGTCACAAAGCTGAGCCTGAGATAAGCGAAGAAACCCCTTCCAGAAGCCAGACTGGAGCTCTGGATGGAGTTTGTTTCATGCAGTGATAGGATAAGAATCTGGGATTTGGAGTGCTGGGGTGAACTGCTTGTGTTAGGCAAGGCATGCACAAGGGGATGGTGCCTTAAAAAGCTGGAGGCTCAACAAGGAGTAAGGAAGCAGTTTTCAACACCGTGAGATGTGGTGCTGCATTGCTCTGTCATGATCTGAGTGTCCCATAGAAAAGGCTGAATTCCTTGGAGCTGGTGGACACCAGGAACACCTTGAACTCTCTCCAACCTCTACTTCTCCTCTCTTAATTTCTCCTTCTACTTCACTCCCGTTGCATTTGTCACTGCATTTTCTCTCCCCACCTTCCTGCTTTTTCTCCTGATCTTTGCAGTCCTATTTCCAAGCCTGGAACATTTTGGAGTGTTTGAGCTCAGCGAATATTTTCTCTTTTGTTCAGTGTGGGACTTCTCAAAAGGTTAGCTGTGTTTTAATGTAGCATCATGAGTAGCAGTGTGTTAAAGTTAGAGCATCGTATATTAAACATGCAAACAGATACTTTTCACAAAAGCTGCCTCATCTTTCACTGTATATTAATAATGCAGGGAGTTCTAGATCATCTGTCCCTGTCACTGCTGCTGCATTTTGATACACTCACAAGGACTGGCTGTTAGAGAGCAAAATACATGAGGATGTTCCCTGACCTTTTCTCTCCTCTCCACCTGTAAATTATAGAGATCCTGTACAAGGCAACCCAGACTGCATCCTGGCAGCAATATTTTGGTAATGTCCAAGTGTAGAGTCTGGATATAACCTACTACGGAGTGAATGCTTTTCTGAAAGGTTATGTTAGTGTAGACCTCGGTGGTCCCCTAAATTACTTATAGGATCCTCTTCTGTGCCAAACAGTGAAATCTCATTCCCATTCACATCTCTGATCTCTGTCTCACATCCCTGCAGGCATCCATCACTGGACACAGTCCCACCTGGAAAACTGCAGGACAGTAGAAAGGAGGCAGCAGGGAAGTGGGGAGTTTATTTAGTCCCTGAGGTTGCAGTGAGCTTCCACAGGGAGATGTCGATTTTGGAAGCTTGACTCTGTGAAGTGGTGTATGTCTCCCATAACAACACTTTTTGTTGCAAAGGTAGGAAGGAGCTGCACTTCTGAGCTCCAAAAGTGGGCAGAGGCTGCACAGATGGGGTGGGTGGCCAGCCTACAGCTCCCAGCTACTGCTGGGACCTCCCCAGGGACAGTGTCTCTCCTGTCTCTACAGAAGCGACTCAGGCCCTAAGAACCTGGGCACTCTCCCTATGCACTGCAATGTGTTTTTCTTCATGAAATTCAGCTCCCCTCATTTGGGTACCTGCAGGTGGCAGGACTGAAGTGGCTGTGGCACCCCTTTTCACCATCATCCATGCAAACAAGGCTGGCCTTGGTGAGTGTTCGCAGGCTAACAGTGTGGAAATGCAGGGTCCCAGGGTCTCCCCTCCAGCTGGCAGGCACAGCTACCACCTGCCTGTGTGGGCAAACACTGGCAGCTGCTGTTGAAATGCTCAGTTTCCCTTGCTCCAAAAGGCACAGTGTTATTCCAAATGCCATAGTGACAAACACTCCTCCTTCAGCCTCCTTTATATTCTCAGAGTTGACAGTGGCAGCAGGAGCTCAGCTCAGGGATGGGTTTTCCCTGGTTGGTGTCACAGCTGGGTGCCCAGCTGGACCTGTGCCCAGCTTGTGTGGGGTGAGCATGAGGAGAGTCATGTCCTCAGGGGGCAGCTCATGGGAGAGGTGACATTGCTGGAGGAATGCCCAGCACCCACGGGCAGAGTCACAGCCAGGGTGCCAGACCCCCAGCAACAGCCTGGGTGGAGTGAGGGGTGACTTTCTGCAGGGAAACACTCTCTGGAGCAACCAGGACAAGGACTGAGTCTCCCAGAGCCCTCCCAGGCACTGGTACATTATAGCCCCCAGACTGATGTAATTAATGAGACATCCTGCTTTATGTAATAATGTGTTTTGTGTGACTCACCCTAATGAACAAAAACAATACGATGTGCCTCCTAATGGGACTCCTGGTCTTTATGTCCCAGTGCTTGCTATGAATTATTTAAGACATCTGGAGGGATTTGTGAGTAATGAAATCTCTGCTGATTCTGTCTCACCTCAGATGGCCTCAAAGGTCTGGTTAAGCAGCTTTGGTTCTGTTTCAGACTCGCCCTTCACCTGCACGATGTGCAGCTTGAAAATTTCCCCACGTTCTTGTCCTCTACTTTCACTTAGCTCTTGGCTGTGTTTCCCTTGCCCTCCCTCACCTTAAAAAATAAGATATGCCTATCCATGTCCCATGTCTGCCTTGGGTGGGCTAAATCTAGGTCAGTCAGAAAGGAAGGGGATCTCATTCAGGGCAGTGTGTGCAAGGTGTGCTTAAACACTGTCTAATATTCAACCTCTTGGGTTTCATGGCCCCTCTTCCTTGCAGGTGAGATCCTCAGAGCCAGAGAACCACAGGAGCAGTCAGGGTTCTGAGTACCCTTTGCTCATGGCCAAACTTCAGACAGCCAAAGGCACCTGGAGATCCTTTGAAAACATGGTTATAAAGTCTGTCACGGATAGGCCAGTGTGTGTCAGTCAAACCCATCAGCAGGCTCAAGGTAGGAAAAGTGGATGGGAAGTACTAGCTATCAAACACATTATATGATCTGTTGTAAATGAGACTTTGGTGGATCCGTGGTTGGTGCTTCTGTTGCAATAAAAATGTTTGTTGAAGGGAAAAAAAAGGACGAAGAGAGGAGGAAGTACAGGACATAGTGGTTTTGATGTTCAAAGGAATGAACAGACAAAGCATCTTCATAAAGGAGGAAGCTGGCAACCACATTAATGGTAGGGGGTTTTGTTTAATTTTTGTTTTGTTTGGGTTTTTATTATTAAAAAAAACAGCAAAAAATAAACCACAAACAAATAAAACAAACAAACAAGCAAAAACCACAAAATGAAAATTCCCATTCACTCACTTTTTCACCCTTTGCATGGAGATTGCATTGCACTTCTAGAATTTGAGGCTGTGTGAAGACATTCTGCAGCCTTGGAACAAAGAGCCTGAAGGGAAGGTTGGGAGGATTAAAGATTGCTTCCAGAGGATGAATGTGAGCAGACAGCTGGGATTTCCCAGAGCTGGGAGCTGGTACAGAGCCTCAGCACTTTGTAGCAGCTCCGGATCTGCCACTGCCAATGGCCAAAGGGAATAAACCCAAACATCTGCCATCCATGGCTTTTGACCAGAGAGGGCCAATCCTCCTCATTCCAGAGATGAGAGGCTCGTTTAAAGCACTTTGTGCCCTGGTTTTGCTGACATGAGAAGGGCACAGATGTGAGGAAAGTGTTCCTATTTTTAGGAGCCTGCCTGAGATTACAAGCCCACTACAGAGCAATGGAGAGGGAACGAGTCTCCATTGAAGAAAACGAGTTTAGAGGGTTTTGTGGAAGCCAAAGTGAAGGGCTGGGTGTTGCAGTGGTGCCATGAGTGGGGTGCTGACACAAACTGCAGTGCCACTGGACACAAATGCCCTGAGCTCTTGGCCTTTTCTCTCACTGAGTGCATATTGCCTAATCCTAGAATATCTAACCTGTCATGCTCAAAGAAAGCAATTTAGGGGACAACCTTGAAACACCTGTCCTTAAAGAGCTGTTAGAAGTACACAAGTTAGGCAGGTGTGGTGGGATATTTTTATCCTCTTTCCATGAGTAGGAGGATTTAAGAACACTTTAAAAACAGAACCAATATTAGTTTTAAGTACAACAAAATGGCTCATAATTTTTCTACAGCCATCAGAGGCCAGATTTTTGTAGGGCCCAAACATTTGTCTCATATTTGAGGTCACACAAAGGACTTTAAAGGAGAAGCCAAGGGGGTCTGAGTGGTCAAGGTGGGTGGTGGGAGCATATCATGGATGATGGTGTGGCCTTTGGCAGTGGTTATCTATCACTATTAGTTAAAGAAGTCTGAAGTGTTTTTAATTTCAGAAGAAGCCATATCAGGAAGGGTGGTAAAATCTGCTATTACATCTCAGCTTTCCTGATATTCCTGAGCCAGCACTGAAAAGGATTGAAGGAATGACTCCATACAAATACCTGGCCTCAGTGGTCTTAATCAGACATCCTCCTATGATCACCTCCTCACTCCTCCTCTCATCAAAAAAGCCTCGAGAAAATTAACCTATCCTTGCATGCACAGTTAAAAAGAATGCAAATAATCATGTTAGCAAGATTTACATTTATTCCTGGTATAAATTTCCCCACTAGGGAAGTTTGTCTTAATCTCTACAACAGACTGCAAATGCTTTGTCCAGCAGATTGATGTGCTCTGTGAATTACCAGGTCTTAGTCAGAGATGACTTGGCTCTGCTCCCCTGAAAGCAATAGAAGCATATGGGATATTATGGGAAGAAAATTTTCTAAAAAAACTCCCAAAGCTCTAAGAACACCATGATTGCTAATTCTTCCCAAGATGCAAAGTTTAAAAACAATTAGATAGAGGCACAAACTGTGCTGGCAAATCCGACTCCATGTGCACAATTTTCTCTTAGCAATTGCAAATTGAACGGTGAGTTGAAATTCTCCCCTGTGGAAAAGGGGAAAGCACAAAGGCTTCTGCCCCTCTAAAATCTTGTTTGTCTCTGTGGTGCTTACAGAGCCCTCATTAATGAAGTATTTAAGCATGTTACAACCTTACTGCAGCCCAGGAGAGCAGCATTCATTTTGCAGGCACAAATTGGAGTACAGAAGCTGTGTTAACACTTACCTTGGCTCAGCTGTCCTGGGAGCAGCCACCCGCAGCATCCTAAAACTCCAACCTTATGGGCAGGCTGTGCTGCAAACCCCATCTGCTGCTGTGAAAGGTAACAAGGATCTCTTGGAAAGATCCTTCTAAGATCCTTGGGCCATTTTATCTCCCCAGCCTCAGTCACTAGGTGACTCTTACAGATACAGACAGGCACAGCCCTGGTGGCCCATCTGCCTGGGCAGAGACAAATATGTTCTTTCTGGGGGCTCTTAATCTTTCTCCATAATTATTTTTACACCCATTTTATGCCTCTAAGTAACAGGGAGTAAAAGAATATAAAGTAACTTTAATACAATTGTGAATGAAGTCCTATAAGTCCCAAGAAGTCTTAGCAAACTCATCAACGTGTGCTAATTAGAGGTGTCCAAGTGTTCGTGTATATGGATAATGCAGTTTCTGTAAAAAGATAATTTTCTGTTAAAAAAAAATTAAATCAATGCATAGACTTTTCTCTTTTGTCAAGAAGATTTCAGTGAAACATATCATTCCAGTCTAGTGGATCCAGATCGAACTATCTTGGCACATTAAGCCGAATCAAAACATGTCATTTTCAGTGAATTCAATATGTCTTTGTGTTTGCAGAGCTGGTTCAGTGCCTGCAGGAGCCATAGGTCAGATGTTGTGTGATATTCTACTGCTGCCTGAGAGTGTGGTGGCTCATGTCCCTCCCCAGGCTTGGTCTGGCCAGGCAGAACAGAGGGACAGACAGTCCCCCCAAGGCACTGGGGGATCTGGGAGATGGTGTGTGGGTTTTTGAAGGCCCAGGTGGAGGTAGAGCTGCTCAGCAAGGCAAAACTTCTTGATTTATGTAGGTAGAAATGTTTCTAAAGAAAACACGTTCAGGTAATCAGATTTTCTGATGGATGGGAGCTCCAGTTTGCAATCTTCTCTAACCACAGTTGCCTATGACTCATACTTTATTTGCTTTTTCTTTAGGCAAAACTCCCTCTGTGCTACACCTTGCTGTGTTCTGGGCTGAACCAGCCCAGGCCAGATCAGGAGAGATGTCTTAGAAACCCCCCCCCCCTCCCCCTTTTTTTTTCCTCCAAATCCTGAAATATTTTCAGATTCAACCATATCTGAACTCCTTTCCTTTCTTCATCTCCTAATTTTCACAGGCACTTCTGTAGCTGTAGACTTGCATGGGTACTTGAAGCCACACCATTTACAGCACTACTAATAACAGGTGTCTGACAGACTCAGAATGAACAGTCTGTGTGCATCTTATAGACTGACAGATCTACTTCTATGTTACCTTCTTTAAGTAAGTGAAATCCTCTGGATCTCCATGAATTTGCCTAATTATAAATTTGAAGCTCACTGTGCATGAGTAAGTTGAAACAGTCCATCCAAGGGCTTTCCCCACCCACAACATTTGTAAACACTGGTCGTGTCCAAGTGAAATGACAACCTACTTTAATCCAAGCTTTGCCCCCCGTGAACAGCAAAGCTCCAAGGGCTGCCCTCAGGTTCTGATTCTGCTCCCCAGCAGCATTAAAGCTGTGAGGGATTGGGATGGCTGACAACCACTGGGTTTGCCTGAGTAAATGAGTAATGCTGACTTTCTCTCCCAGGCCCACTGGGTGCTGAGTGTGATTAAAGGCAAGCCAAGAAGGACTGTGTGCTATTAATTCTATCGAGGAAATCTCCTGTGTTATTCATGAGATGTATGTGGCTTATTCTGGGGAGTCAGGAAATACAAAAGCACCTTTGGTTGTGTTGTGACATCTGTGAGTACAGCTGGCTCTTTTTCTCTATGTTCCACTTATTATGTGTAATTTGGATGTTTTCTTCTCCTCGGATAAAAAAAAACAACACAGCTCTAAAGAGGAGAAACTTGCAATGCTTGTTATTACCAGGGCAAAACTCCCTCGTCTGTAGCAGGAACAGGAATGGCCAAGCTCTTGTTCAGCCTTGGCTGTAGTTTCTGCTGTTATTTGTCAGCCTGCACATAATCAGGTAATTTAATGTAATTCCTATGCTTTCAATCAGGTCTGGTGAGCAGCTGGCAGAATCCAAGCCTATAGATTTTGTCTAATGGCACAGTCTGATTCCAGACCCAAAGCTGGCTGACAGTGCTGTCTGTGTCCACAGCAGAGCCCAGCTCTGCTTATGCCACTACAACTTGGGCTTGGGAATGGGGAGGCTCCAGGCTGGAATAAGATCATCCTCCATCCTCCAGGCAGCCTCACCTGGATGAAAATGAGATTAAACCCATTCTCTCTTGTTAAATGGCTTGAACTGTCTCTTGCTGGTGAGAAGGAGCAAATACACAGGGATGAAGGAGCAGAGATGTCTGGGGTTTGTATGAGCTTTGCTCTA
Organism: Platyrinchus mystaceus; assembly: GCA_035041135.1. Lineage (NCBI taxonomy): Eukaryota > Metazoa > Chordata > Aves > Passeriformes > Tyrannidae > Platyrinchus > Platyrinchus mystaceus. The sequence goes on along the minus strand of JAWWLV010000057.1, from coordinate 3,638,542 downwards.
TCTTGATTCCTAAATTTGATCAAGAAATGTGATGCTCTGTGTCTTATTTCTCCTGTCACTGAAAAGCAGCAACGCTCCCCTTCCATGCTGAAGAAGACGTAAAGCTTAACCCACAAATGACCATGAAATGGTTTCATGAAAAACAGTGAGGAAATTTGAAATGTTCGTTATTGGGCAAGACTTGAGCATCCTTTTCCAGACAGCTGCTCCAAAGTAACGTTTTGCCTCTAAAACAGGGGAAGCCTTGTGTGTGTGCTGCCTGTGTGCAGAGAGGAAGGCAGACCAGCTCCTCCTGGGAAGTGTGGCTCCACCAGCCTCCTTGGGGAAGTGCAGCCTGGCACATCTGCTGCTCCAGAGCTGGGCTTTAATAGCTGGATCTCAGAATAGATGAGGTCTCCATCCAGGCCTGCCTGGCTCACTGCTGCCTGAGCCCTTCTCTTTGCCCCTGGTTTTCCTCTTTGCCTGACTGGCATGTCCAGCTCCAAGTTCAGGTGCCTGTCAGAGTGATAGGCAGCAGCACACGTGTCTGTGTTTGCACACACTGCTGGGGCTTTCAGGGCTTCAGGCAATGACAAGTCAGGTGGACTTGCTGCTCAGGGCTGTTTTATTAAGTGATAATTAAAGATGTATAATATTTTCACGCCCACTCCCAGGGGAGGGCTGGAGGTGGTTTCTTGGTGTGTTGCATCAACATGACTTTTCTGAGTTGCAAAACACCCCAAGAAACAACCTGACAGTTACCTGGAAGAAGGAAAACCTGGATGTGTCGATGTTGCAGAAACATCAGTGACACCCCAGGAGAATTGCACTGTGCATAAGATTAATGCACAGTATATGGAAAGTTTCAGTCTTTCCTCCCATTTCCTTGAGAATTTCTCTGGTGCTATGGCAGCTCGGGAAACATGGCCATTGCCAGAGCACTGGTGCTCCTGGGGAGTAGGAGAAAGGGGAGAAGGGCTGGGGGCTTCTGAGCACTGCAGGGCTGTCCTGGAAGCAGCAGTGTCCCGCCCCACAGCAAGGCAGTGGTGGGACAAACAGTTTACTCACGACCCTCCCTGAGGCAGGCTGGTCATTGCTCCAGCAGAGCTGTGCTGAAACACTCAGTGCCAAGCAGGGATGTGTGAATGATTGAAGGTTTCTGCTCATTTAGGACTGAAAGGGCCTTGAAAGGTCTCCTTGAAGAACTCACAGCTCCTGCACGGGTGGTCGTGGTTTCGGAGTGACTAGAGCTGATAAATGAAAGGCACAGAGATACAGAGACAGAAATAAATACATGTGCACGTGTGCACTGGGTGCTTGGGTGCTGTGATGACGTTTGTGCAGACGCTCCCCGGGTGTCTGGCTGCATCAAGGCAGAAGGTGAGCTGTTCTCTGCACACGTGGCCTCTAAGCTTGTGAGCTTTGTGGGCAAACTTTAACCAGGCTGTTGGAAACCTTAACCCTGGGACAGGGAGAGACGCATTTTGCCTGGTGGGAAAAATGACAGAAACAAGAAGGGAGACAAGTGTATTTCTCTGTTGCTTTTGTTGCATGTGCTCATGTTTTGGCAGATGGTCCTTGTGCTCCCTGGTGCTGTCCTGACACGTGTGGTTGGAGGACTGGCAGTGACCAGAGTGCTCCACTAACACCTTTGTTCCCCCTCCCTCCTCCAACTGTGGAGATGAGAGATTAATTCTCATCTGTGACAGTCATTGTCTGCCTGTGCAGGTTCATCAGGTGCAACACGGACTCAAGCTTGTCTGAACCTTGATGATAAGCTCTCCTTGTTAAAAGCCATTATATTTGCTACTAGCTGAGTATAATTCTGACTGACTACAGCAGTTCTCCTCTGCATGTAATTGAATTCATATTCATCATAAAGCAATGAAAAATAAATTGTGTGTGTGTGTTTTTTCCCCCTCATAAAGCCAGGCATGCTGCTGGCTCTGCCTTCCCTCTAATCTCCCCCTTTGCAAGGTATTGTAATAGAATTCATGGCAACAGAGCAGCCAAAATAGGTTGTGCGGTTTTGACCCACCCAGCAGAAAGTGAGTTTTATTTCAGTGCCAAGGAGGAATTGATTAATTCAGCTGGCTTCAAAGGAAAGCTAAAGTCTTGGTTTAAGGTGCTTCAGTACCAAAGAACAGTGCTGGCTCAGTTGTAGGCTGACTTTGGTGGTGTGGCAGAGCTCCTTGGCCTCAAGCTGTGGTGGGGGTTTCCAAAATACACCCCTGATCTGTTGGTTTGAGTCTAAATTCTTAAAGTCTTAGTGTCTCCAAGCAAGGTTATTTATTATTCCATGGGGATTGCTGTCCCTGGGGCAATGAGATGAGCTTGGTGCAGAAGAGGAGGAGAACTGGTCCGGGGCTATGGGCACCAAAGCTAAGGGCACAGGGCACTGCTGCACAAGCTGCTCATTCCCTGCTCCTGATCCTGCCCTGCAGCTGGTGGCCTCCATCCCACTGATCTACTGTAGAGAGATCCTCGAAGCAAATATCAAAACATTGATCCTCTCTACATTCTTTTAGAAACCTTTTTGTCTGGACGTCTCACAAATGGCAAATAGTTGATGGGGAGCTGGTCAGCTGAGCCTGTTGTCTCCTCCCCATCTGTGCTTACCTTTTTTCTTTGTTCTGCTGTCTTTGATAGGACCCAGAAACCAGGAGTTGATGGTGCCTGTGAGCAGAGCTGCTACTGTGCTGCAGAGGTCTGTCAGAAATGGTCTGACAAGAAAAAAATCCATGTTTTCTGCAGCCCTTGGCTTACTGCCAGCTGTGGGATGGCTGCTTCAGAGGCAGAGCAGACCAGACAGTCCTAATGCATCAGAAAATGAGTGAGTTTTGTTCAACAAAGGGCCTAAACATCTTTCGAGTTAATCATTAATTCCATTATGGTAAAATCATTAATTACATTTTAATACTGAAAAATGTTACTTCTGCATCTCGTGAAATGAACATTAGGAAAAGAAATAGAGAAACTTGTTGGTAAGGGGGCCTGGGAGTTGTGTGAGTGAGCAGCAGGAGCTGGAGAGGTTGGGGGCCTCTGAGAGGAAGATATTCCTCTCTGATCAGTCCAGATGACAGAATCTGACCATGCAATGGGATTAGAGGGTTGATACACAACCGTTTTGCAAGACAAGACAAGCAGCAGCCTCCTCTGGGGATCAGGACTGGGTCACCTTCGCACTGGGTGCTTTGCTCTGGTGGCTGTGTCATATCTGCGCTGAACTGAGCCCACCCTTTAATCCTAAGGTTCA
>JAWWLV010000057.1:3583828-3635207 GCA_035041135.1 Platyrinchus mystaceus | reverse complement strand
ATGGCAGTGAGGTCCTCAGGACGTAGGTTTGTTTAGAGTGACCTTCTCTTAGATGGATGGCCTTAGGGGCTGACGAGAACCATCTGCCCAGGGGAGTGTCCCTGAACCCGGCTCGGGAATCGAACCGGGGTCGCAGTGGTGAGAGCGCCGCATCTTAACTACTAGACCACCTCACCTAAAAAAAAAAATAAATCCATTGCGCAGGCTTGAAAGGTAAAAAAGACCTTTCCCAAATCTTCGTTCGCGAAGACTGGCCACGTTTGTGTCATATCTGAGGGACAAGCTGAGGCTGTGATGAAATAACTACTGCTTGCAACTGCTAATTCATCTGTTCTCTGCCTTAAGGGGGAACTTAAGAACTGAAGCAAAAGGGAATTTTGATGCATGATGCAGTAACTCTGCTGGGCATTTTGACAGTCCTCTCTAAGTTAGAAACCTATTTTGATGGCTGTTCCTTGGAGTATCATATTGTGCATAAATACTCTTTCTGTTTTCACCTTCATAGTTCTGATATTTTCTATAGCTCAGTAAATGTTTGCTGCTGGAAATTGGAGTTGTCACATGAGATCAGAAAAGTTGTTTCCTTAGGTCAGAATGTTTTCCAGGCCCATAGAAACAGTTCAGATGCCACCAAGTATAATCTAGAGGAGCATGTTAAATTAAGTTTATTTGTGATATGAGTCTGATCACATGGATCCCATTGTGAGCATCTTTTAGTTTTCTGCTAATACCCCTCATTTCTCCCTAGAAATTGGGCACTTTCAGCACTGTTAAGAAAAAGAGACTGACTAAGAAGGAAAGCCAAGGTGAATCAATGACTGAGCTGGAAAAAGACCCATCTCCTCCAGAGCACTGCAGGAGATGGAATTACCACTAAGCCCTGCTTGGACTGTCTTCTGAAGTTTAATGTTCAGGAGATAGAGACTTAGCACCTGGATCTTCCCCTGAAACCACCAGAGGGGGGAAGTCAAAGAAGGAGAAATAGCCAAACTCCTGCTCCCATCGCTACCGCACAGGTGTGCATCCTCACCTGGGGGGTGACTGGATCCATCCTCCCTCCGAGCTACAGAGCTGCTCAAGAAAAAAACCCAGCACTTATTCGCAGATGCTTAAGCTGATTGCATCCATGACCTGCCTGGTCAGCCCGTGAATACCACTTCCCTCCTCTCCCCATTTAATCACCGCTGCCAATCAGCGCTATTGAAGAGAGTAACAATACGTTTTGAAGCTCAATCACCTTCATAATCGTCTCACTGTCAGCACATATGTCTCCCTGGAGGGTGGAATTACTGACAGATGAGATGCAGGGTGGTTTTGCAATGGAAATGTTCACTCCTGTGTCTGTGGGTCTTGTGAGCACACATATGACAATGTATATACATGAGTGTGTATGTTTTGCTCCTGAAAAGTAGGCTAAGTGTTGGGAGCAGCATGTGTGCACACAGCAAACTATGCATTGAACCAGAATTCAGCTTCTTAAATGTTCAGCCAGCTGAGAAATATGCTTAAAAACAACAGTCATTTTGCGAGACTGGTCAGCATTTCAATGCATGCTGTGGATGGAGAGGGCTCACGGGGGTGGGTGCCTGGTAGGCCCTGTGCTGGAAGGTCTTCCTGGTGCTAAATCTTGCTGTTATCAAGTTGTGTAAGCTGCTAATTTTTGTTTTGTTTTGCTTTGTTTGTTTTTTTTTTTTAAATTGAGAGGGACTGGAGTTTCTGAGAACTTGCCCAGATTTTTGTGGATAGTTGGTCATGGGACAGTATGTTCCAGTCCAGGTAGATGCTCCAGGGAGGCAGGCAAGTCCCACTGCCCACCCTCCATCTCTTCCCTCTGTCCCAGCAAAAAAGTTCTGTGACAGTTTATATTCCCCTATGGAAGTTTTCAGTCTCAAGAGATGGGTGTTTTCCTGAAAAAAACCTCTTCATCTGAAAAATTTCCTACTCTAATAGCTATCCACTCATTCTTTACCAACTTTCTCTCTACTTCAGCCCTCTTGATGTGCAGCAGCCAGAGATAAACCTTCTTAGTCTCCATGTTCTGGAGTGGCCCATCTGGCACCTGTCACAAGTCCTACCCTCAGTTTTGGGGAGAGCACAGGAGGCAATGTCACCTGTCAGCTCTGACAGGGGAGCTCAGGCCTCCAGTCCTGCACTGCTGGTGCTGGATATCGTTCCTTGGATCATTAACTTCTGACCTGCAACCCAGTGCAAGACTGATGGTGTACAGTGCTCTGTTGTGATTCATCAGCCCACAGTTTAGATGCTAATTATAATCTGCTTCTTATCTATGCCACAAGGCTATAATTTTAATCCCAAACATTTGGGTGTGTAATGAAGCTTTTTTGGCTTACATTCTGGTGTAACCTGTGATTTGTAACATGCTGGAAATACAGGGTCATACAAGAAGGAATAAAAATAAAACAACAGCAAACTTTTGCTATGTTGTGATAGCTTTAAAGTTTGCAAGGAAAACAACCAAAAGTGCACATCTACGTCTGTGTATTTCTGTTTTTATACATCTGTAGAAAGGTAATTTTTGAGGGCCAGATTTTCTTCCCTGATGCTCAACAAGGCAAATCCTGATATCCACTGACCCAGAGGGATTGCTGTGAGCAGGATCAAATCACAGTAATTTCTGCCTTTGACTTCTCAAGACAGAGTGTAAGCACAACTCATTGCTCGCCGAGCTGCTTCCCACAGGTCAGATACTGTTCCTGGAGGCTCTGGGCAAAGATTTTACTGTCCCTGCCAGTGACTTCTGGGCTGACACACAGCCTGTGCTGGGACTCAGACTGCGGGTTGTGAGGGCTCAGTCCTGAACCAGGTGGTGCTTTTATTAGCTGCACACATAATTTTTAGGGTACAGATGCTGCTTCTGCTCTGTTATCACCACCTTAAACGGTGGTACTCCCACAGCAGACATGACAGGGCCTGATGGCTCTGCAGATTATGGACTGGGGGATGTATCATAAAATCACAGAATTGTTTGGCTTGGAAGGGACTTTCAACATCATCCAGTTCCACCCCCTGCCATGGGCAGGGACATCTCCCACTAGCCCAGGTTGCTCCAAGCCCCGTCCAACCTGGTCTTGGACACTTCCAGGGATGGGCAGCCACAGCTTCTCTGGGCAACCTGTGCCAGGGCCTCCCCACCCTCACAGGGAAGAATTTCATCCTAATACCCAATCTAAACCTACTGTCTGTCAGTTTGAAGCCATTCCCCCTTGTCCTGTCACTAAATGCTCTCTCCACATTTCTTGTAGCTCCCTTTGAGCTGGGGAAGAGTAAAGAAATGGGAGCTATTGGAAAATGTGATTGTATTAATCAGCACCAAATCAGAAAAGTGCCCCACAGGGAGGTGGATCATTAGGAAGAATGTGGAAATTTTGGGCACCTTTCCAACAAGGAACAGTAGAGAGTCTGGACCAGGCAGTCTGGCTGACACCTGGATGCCAACACCAACGAGCTCAAGGCAAACACTATATGTGGCCCTATAAACTGTATCCTAAAATTTGTTGTGCCATAAGGCATGTGCCACATACCTGGAAGAGCTGAGGGGCTGGAGAGCTTTAGGAACAGCTTTTGGGAGAGACTGGTCCCTGAGTGTTGCTGATGCTTTGTGACTTGACCTGGTGTGAGCTGTCTCAGCCCCTGCCAGCCTGTGCCCCCTCCTCTGGAGCTTGAGCTCCCCCAGTGCCCCAGCAGAGCTGCTGATGTCTCACAGCATCAGCCCTGGGGTGATCAAGGCTGATGGACCAATCCTTGAGGATTTGCAGTGGGGAACCAGGGGCTTGAAGTGCCATCCCCTGCTCTCCTGATGACTCTTAAGTCTGGGGGAAATATCCGTGTTTGTCATGGGCAACATGGTTTAGCAGGTTTGTGAGCTATGGAAACATGCAGGCAGGGAGAGGTGTGTCTTTTGTTGGTATGATTTTCCTAAAGAATATATATGATTAAAAGCTGAGATGATATGACAGTGAGCAGCCAGCAAAGAACACAAAATATTGGGGGTTAAGCACTGGAATAAGCCAGCTTTCCTCGGAGAGTGACACTGAGAAGGAAAAGTGAAAGTACCAAGCTGGAAACAACAAATATTACATATTTTAAACTAGCAGGAAAAGCAATAAACTATTCCTTTTGGCTGCTTCTTCAAGCAAGCCACTTTGGGGGGAGGGTTTTCCCTGTAATGCAAATTATATGATATCATCTTGGAGATTGGAGTGATGTAATAACCATAGAGGGTTTAACGTCCTGCATGGGTCACTGAAAAACTGCCTGGCAAATTGGATCATGGACTATAGGGAACGCTCCTGCCACAGCAGGAAAATGGTCTGGATATAACAAGTGATCAAAGGGTTTTGAAAAATCCCACCATATGTAGTAAAAGTTTCTAGTTACAGCCATAGAAATATATCTTTTATTTTCCCTTTTTCATTTTTTGTTGTCTTTTAATACAGCCTTTCTTTCTCATTCAATAACCCTTCTTATACCTTCATTGTCCCCCTGCATTAAGACCTGACAATCCATTAAGGCAAATCCTATATTCCGAATTGCATCTACATTGATAGTGGAACATGGACTGCCTGCCTTAAAACCACTTCCATTCTCTTCTGCTGGAGATTAGATGGATTTTCTTTCTGAAAACAAATGAAAATTTTGATTGTATGTGTCATTCAAACTGCAATTCCATCTTATTAAGCGGTTCCAGGTAGTTGGTGCTGGGAACATTGTAATAAGGACTCAAACATCTGAGAATGTTTGGCTGAATGTGTTGGCCAATTCCACACTCTTCATCAGGAAATTCTGGCTGCAGCCAAGTGTGCAAACTGAAAAATCATATGAAACAAGCAAAGTAAGTGTTTTATTATGTGACTGATATCTAAAGTGGTTTAGGATGGCAGTTCTTTATTTCTGTGCATTTCAGTGCCTTAAGGAAAAATGCTCTCAAACTTCTTTAGTGTACCTTGGTCTTACACCACCATTCATCTTCCCCCTCTAACATCCCAGATATCCCTAAAGTCATTGACAAAAGAAACCACACATGAACTAAATGCTGACTTAGACTAAAAGTTAAATTTCAAGTACACACTAATGTTTTTCTTTGGTTTTTTGGTCCCCAAAACAGGTGCTGTTTTGTCAGCCTTATCTGAGGAAGGATGTGAGATTTGCAGGCTTCATTTCTAGGCTTTGAGGCCTTCAAGAGAGACCCAGCATCCTGGGAAGGTCCTGGCTCTATATAGCCCCAAAGAAAGGTCTACCTGGGACTAGAGGGAGCCTTTCTCAGACCTGCTTTTCTCCGTGGAAGGTCCACAGCCTGTAACAGTTTCCTGAGGAAGGTACTTCCATCTCCATATTAAAAACAGCACCAGTCAGACTTTTATTAATTTGCACATAAATTCACATCACTAATCAATCCCCAAATTGCGCTTGTATTAAGGTGAGTCCCTGCTAAATGATATTTACTGTTATAGAGAGGTGAAAAATCCATGGAGGAAGAAGAAGAAGAATGAAAGCAAACAGACAGCAAAGCTTCACTGTAGGTTTGTGGAGCTGAGATTAAAAAAAAAATAGTACAGATTATGTTATTTTCCATGAGCTGCCCCTGCCTCTTAGTTGATGCAGCTGGAATGGAGGGAGGGTTTTTTTGTCATTGTTGGGTTTTGTTTTCAAAATCTAATTCTCTGTTGAATGTGAAATACAACTGCTGCTGCTTCTGAGGGCTACAAACAGTCGAGTAACAAAGGAGATGTGCAGCACCCTGTCCTGATTTAGGAGTCTGGAACCACCAACAGCACAAAATCCATAACATGAGCAACCTGGTCTAGTGGAAGGTATCCCTGCCCATGGCAGGGAGTTGGAACAAGATGGTCTTTAAGGTCCCTTCCAACCCAAACCATTCCTTGATTCTGTGATTCTATATTGTCACTGTGATGGCTCCTGCCTGGAACCTGCACACCACCTTCCAGGTTAAAGCAAAGTGTTTCCCCCCCACCACCATCAGCACTGCCCTCACCCCAAAGCCCCTGTAGAGCAGTTCTCTCCCGGCAGTGTCAGAGCAGCATCGACTGGCAGGGAAGTAAGTGTGCCTGCTGCAGAAAGGAGCTCAGAAACACCTGCTTTGCCACTCACTCCATCTCTCCCTGCCCTAGGCAAGGAATGATTTTTAGGAGCCTTTCATGTGTTTTGAGTAAAAAAATCCCATTAAGAGGCCACCAGAGGGGGCAGCTGCCGCTGCTGCAGAGCCCCAGCGCGGATGCCAGCCCGGTACACATTACTGCTATTATTTATAGCACTCTACCTATACTTATGTAAGTGGGGCTAATTAGTAGATGGAATTAGCCTACTGCTCTCGGCAGCATAATTGTAAATAATTTCCTAACGTTTCACTCACTGAGTAATGAGTTTCTCCTGGAAATACAAAAGATGAACTAATGATAATCTGGCAGTTTACACCAGGATGACAAACATTAATTATATGGGATTATGATGTGATCCTCCAATTTAAGTCAGTTTGGCATTTCTTGGCAGGGTTGGATCTTGAGAGTTCAGTTCACTCTCTTGTTTGCAGCATTTTATGTTGTTCTTTTTTCTTTTTTTTCTGTTTTCAAGCTGCCTTTTAGCTTTATCTTTTATCCACAGATCTAACTACCATCAGCTACTTTGCAGGTGGAGCTGCTAGGCCAGATTTTTTTTTATAAAATACTGGTATAATTGTGCATGAAAAATATGTACAGTATTAAGCTTAATTTTCATTTAACAACGACTATGCCAGCAGATCAAATCACTGCATGTGCAGGGATGTAGCTCAGCTTTGATTGCATTTTATCATAGAATTATTTAGGTTGCAAAAGACCTTTAAGATGATTGATAAGCTGTAGGCTTAAACATGGGATGTAGGATTTACTAAGGTCAGAGCCGGAAGAGTGGTGCAAATAATGCTGGGATTATAAAATATTCACTGAATAAGGTCATGTCAGCAAACTGGGCTGTATATCTGGTGTTTGTCAAGAGACTCCTCTAACTGCTGATGGTCCATGGGAGATTCCTTTGAGCCAAGGTGCAAATCCTGAATTTTTCAAATTTCAGGGAAGTTTCTCTCTGCCTGATCACAAAGAGAAGATCAATCTGCTGTCACAGACCTATTTCTTCCTGATCCAGGAAGTTCTTCTCAGGCTTTTCTTATCCTAGCACTGAGTAAATCCATCCTGCTTCTTTGGGAAGATCAGAGTTATCACCCATAGGGAAAGAAATGCAGGTATGAAACTGGGTATAATGATGCAACTCAAGCTTAAGAACTTAATTTTTAAATTTTTAACTGAGATCTGGCCATCTCTATGTATTCTGAATCAGACCTGGGAGAATTGTAATCTCCATATATGTAGAAAAACTGGAAAGATTTCAGGCAAAAAGGATTTTGATTTTCCAAGAAAGAGGATAAAGAGAAATGTTGTTTCACTCACCCTAACAGAAAAAACCCTCTAGCAGTCTCTTCTTTCAGAAGGTGCTCTTTGCCTTAGAGCTGAGATTTGAAACCCCTCTTGGGAATTTTCCTGTCTTGAAACTACACCAAGTATATCCCTTTGTGCATTTGGATTTTCCATGCATTTCCAGTGCATGGAAAATGAAGATTTGCAGGGTCTTTGTTGCTGAAAATGCTCTGTTCTTGTTTCATTTGTACCGAAGGTGCTCCCTTATCAGAGGTGGATCCTGAAGGGGCTGGGAGTGTGAGATGCTGTGAACCTGCAGAATCCAAAGGCACATTTAGAGAAAAGAGCTTTCCCAGGATTTAGGGCCTCTTGCTGATGCTCAGGCAGGGGCACACAAGGAGTTAATAGTTCTCTTTTAGATGAGATAATGACTAGACCTGTGGAAAGAACATGGTCAGCCTGGGCTGGGATAAGGACTGTGGTGAATATGACCAAGTTTAGAGGTTGGAGGCAAGAAGGAATAAAACATATGTTAACCCCCCAGGATCTTAATTTTTATTTTTACCCGTTGGCATTTTCTGTTATCTCCTACCTTCTTCCCTTTGCATTTCCTTTCATCCTGAAAGTACCACAAGACAAGGAATCCTTAACAAACAAATTGATTGAGTCTTAACCTGGATCTAAGTGAGAACAGTCCAATCTCAGAAGCTGAGTTCCTTATATATCTCCTTTAATTGTGTTTATTTGGAATTAGAGAGCCAAATTCTCTATTGGCAGAAGCTATTGCCACTAGAAGGGCTTTTGGCCATCAAAATCATGTACATTTTAGCGTTGTGCATTATTTATTAGCTTGTATAGCACTGTTAGCAAATACCACTGAACAGTGAAGGACCCCATTAATTCTGCATTAATGCACATCCCTTCAAATATATTCTGGCACTGGGATTTCTGGGCTGTTTTGCCTCAGATACCAACTTGCCCAGTCGTCGGGTGTGCAGGTAATCATGCCGTGCCTTAAAGGAGCACTGTGAAGTCAGTGGGTTAATGATATCTCCCTGAAATGGTGCTGAGAGACCACACCAGTTCACACCCCTGCAGCAGCACTTAGAGATCTTTCAGAGTAAGCAGGGTATGAAAACAGTGTTTAGATCTGGGTGGAATGACAGCTTTTGGTATTCTGGACAAAACAATCTACAGATATTTATTTATGCTTTTAAAAGCCCTTGGGGCACATCTTCATTGTGAAGTGCTGCACTAAATAACCAAACGGGGGCTGACAGAGGTAGAGCACACACTGGTTAGGGAGGAAGTTTGGATAACTTTGAGGTGGTTCCAAGACTAGGGCAAAAGCTTGTGTTGCATGATGGAGAGGCATTCCCTCCTCTCAGGTTTGACCCCTTTCTGCAGGTATCTGTTCAGTCCATGGGTTTCTTTCCAGAGCTGCCCGCACAAAATAAAGTTGAAACTCCTGAACAGATAAGAATTTTAAGGTTATCTAATTCACAACCAGCCAGGGGGACTGAAGGAAGGGTCCCATTTGGGTGACTGCACTGTAACACCATGCAAAAGTAACACAACTGGGGAGTTCGTGGTGAGTCAGAGAGCAGAGGAAATGCATAGCAAAGAGCAGTGACTGGGCAACAAACAGGCATGGTGTGTTCATTGACATTTGGGAGCTGATGGAGTCTCAGCTGGCTGAATGCTTATGAGTTGTCTGCATGCCTAAGGGAAAATCAGTATTTATTTCACTTTTGTTTATGGTCAGTATCTACTAAGATCCATTTTCTGGCTGTTGTTACTTGTATGCCGTGGTGTTTGTATCACAGAAATAATGAGACAGTATTTCACACCCTGGAAATACAGCATGAAATCTTGGCACTGTGTAAAGATGCCATTAACCCTTGAGGAGCCGGGATTCATCCTCAGTCCCTTCACTGAATGTCTCATCTTTACTGACCCTGGAAAGCTTTCTGAAAATGGTATATTTCTGAATCAGTCATCAAGGGGTCAAAATGATCTTTTGGCTCCTATTTGGAGGAGAGGAGTCTGGGTTTTTTTGAGTAACCTCTCAGCTGGAACACCTGAGATATTCGGTAGTAGGAGCCTTGGGGGCCAGTGCTATGGCCACATAGTTCAGTCCCAGTTCTCTGTTACTGGGGCTGTAATGGGCTGGTACCAGTTAGAGCCCATCACTGGTGGGAGTGTCTGAGCCTTGAGCTGGACTCTGCAATCCACCACTGTCCCCTTTTGGCTTTGTCTCTCCTGGTTCAGTAAATGCCTTTAGTGGTGCCCTCTCGGAGTGAAGTGCTGCCTACATTGCACAGAATGGGCACCTAAGGCCATGATGGCCCATGGATTTGTGCCAGGGGTAATATTTTTAAATAAACTGGCTGCTGGGAAAAGAGGAACACTTTCTGAAGAGGGCTTGTGTGCCACCAGCTCTCTCCAGGCAGAGGTCAGGGCTCCTGGCAAGTTTTACACCGAGTGTAATTACTGTTCCCTCTCACTGTTGGTGCATCCACAGCTCCAGACATCCCTGATATGTTGTTTTCACCTCTCCCTTTTTCCACTTAAACAAAAATCTCACTTCAAGCAGTGAAATGGATCTCCACAGGTGTGCAATGACACCCAGGTTCTCCCATGGGGGCCCCACTAAATGAAACCAACATAGACCTCCAAAGCTGACCCACTTCTCATCTTGTTTCCCTCCTCCTTCCCTGTCCCTTCCTGCTTTTCCACCTGCCTGTGTGCAATTGCTGGGATCAGCAGGTGCCCAGTGGCACCGCTGGCAGGTGGTTGCACATTGGAACAAGCGCTCCATGAAGCCACAGAGCATCCTGGCAGATCCCAGCCCATGTCCCCTCCTCCCGCTGGCATCTTTCACTCATTTGACACCTCTCAGGCTGCCGCTGCTCTGGATCTCTCAGCTCCTGGTGTGTTCTCCTTCCCTCTCATTTTCATGGACTGTCACATCCACAAGCATGAAGTACTGGTCTCAGCAGAGGGGAGATTTTGGAAAGTCACTTTTTTCGAAGCACTGCTGCTGAGATGAGTCTGTTTCCTATGGTTTCTTTAGACTCGCGTCTTTCTCATACCTTACTCTGCCTTTCACCTTCTTTTCTAAAAGTATTATTGACTTTTCAACCTCATACCTTCCTGAGTTTTCAGTGTTGTCTTGGTCCCACCAAGGCACATTTGTAGGGAGAGAGGGGGTAGAGGAGGAAGAAATCTGGGAAGGAGACAAACCTACTCTGTAAGACCTGTCCCAACTGTGCTTTGCTCATCAGACCAAGCACAGCCTGGGAAGGAACCTTTGCTTACATCAACTCCAGGCTGCTCTGAGACATCCTGAGCACTTTATTTTTGGAACCATGTCTGCAGGCAGCATAATAATGGGATGGATCCTGATTGTGCAGACATTCATCCAGCTTCTGTGCTGGTGGGCACGTGGAAAGAACAATCCCAGGATGGATGAGACCAGGCTGGAGTAGACTAGCAGTCAGATCCACTGTAGGCACAGATTTATACCATCTAAGGATCCAGCCTGTGCAATCTGGTTGAACCTTAATTTCTGCTCAGATTCCACTTTCCATTAGCACTCTGTGAGAATTTACTTGACAGCAGAGATTTTTCACCATCTTAGAGAAGGCAGTCACGTTTCAGGGCAAGCTGCTGCGTTCGGTTCGTCTCCACACCCGCCTGCGCTCCCAGACGTGCACAGAGCTGTACTTTGCATAATCACATTGGTTCTTAACCATGGCAATATATTCAGATCTTCAGACACCTGGCAGTCAGACCCAGCTCTCCAGCAGCCTCCCTGCTGGAAAAGCAATTACATTTGTGCAAAGGCATTGCTGGAGAGTTTAAAGGAAACTGTCTCCCTAGAGGGAGCAGAGAGGTTTTCAGGGTAACCATTGCTAAGGGGGCATTGCACCCAAACTTGTTATCAAGTGATCAAGAATAATTGTAAGCTGCATCCAGCAAAGAAAAATAAACATTAATTCATTAATAAGTGTGTTGATGTGTCTTTCAGTTTGTGGTGATGAATCTGCTTGTTGAGATACCTCAACCTCAAGGGATGAAATTCTTTGACAAGCCGAAGGGAAGGCAGAACCTCTTTATCTAAGTCAAGGTGTAAAAAATGCTTAAAAAAGGCAAGAGTAGTCAGTTCCTACCTCTCCTGTCTAATTTCTCTTCTGTAGAAACCAGACTGCAGTAACACTCCCCAGCTTTCCCCACTTCTGCTCTCTTGGGCTGACCTAGTGATTGTTCTGTCTGCTGCCCACAGCACCTCTATTACAAAAAGTCCATCTCCAGTGAAATAACCCCAAGTACCAATAATTGCATGTTGAAATTCATAGTCATTGTTGCTGGATCCTGATGTAATTCAGTGAATTTTGGTGCCATTCCCTGTGACTGATATCTGTCAGCGAGAGTGCAGGGAGGACTGATCCCACCCCGGCGGAGGAGATAAACCAGAGGGTCTCCTGAGGCTCCCTCAGGCCCTGAGCTCCTGCTGGAGTCACACACTGCTTTGCCTATCTCTGTATTTTTAGGCAGATACAAGAAAAAGCCCTGCTACATGACAGAGATGGGACTGCCACAAAGCTGAGAAGAAGACTTCTTTGGTAGAAATTAAGTAGAAAATGCAACTATCTCCAGTTCTTTGTGGATACTAGAAGGCAGTTTCCCTTCTTTCATCCTGTGATCCAAGACCTTAAGAGACTTAAATGAGAAATTTACCTTAAAAGAGAAAATATTTTGCCTGTTTTTCCTTTTTTATTGAACATAAATGTCATTTGGGTACAATAGATATGAAGAGCTGTAACGCTGCCTTTCTCTCTCATCTACACTGACAAAAAGGAAAACATTTAGGGATGGAGCCAGAGGATGATCTTGTTTAATGTATCCAGATGTAAAGCTGAAGTGAATCTCATGCTATAAATCCAAGTGTTTCAGGTTCCCACTCATGTAACAGAGATAAAAGTCTAACACAGAGGTTCCAAAAAATTCTCCCCAACCTTCCAAGGCTCAGTCAGACCCACATGCAAAGTCCAAAATAAATTGAATTTACTGGAATATCTCCAAGTTTATGTCTCAAGTGATTCCAAGACTTTTCTTTTTTCCAATTCAAATGAGCCCTATTACACATCATGAATGTCTGGAGGAGAAATCCAGCCTATTTCATAAAGCCTTATTATATATTTTAATGCACACAAGGTAAACATGAAAATGTCTCTTGGGCATTTTTGTGATTCAGTTTTATATTTTCATTGTGCTCTTTGGTTACTTACAAAAAATCTTCAGAAAAAAACCCCTTTTTTTGATGTTTATATTCCCTCCACAAGGGCCACAGCTGCTGTGTCAGACTCTCTGCTTCCTGGGGATTTTTAGTCACTGGGGTAAGTCTGACTGATTGATTGATTGACTGACAGAAGTGTAACAAGTGCCCATGAGACAAGCCATACCATTAAGGAAACAACCCCCAAACACACCTGCAGCAGGTGCTCATCCACCCAAAAAATTATGTTATTCTTTCCTGGCTCTCTATGAGCTCCAGCAACAGTCAGAGGTTTCATTTAGATCCCCAATGGATGTCAAAAGCTGTGTACAGCTTAACATCACCAAACATCCCAAATCACATCACCAAACACCCCAGGTCACCCTAAAGACAACCCCTTCTGCTCTTTACTGTCTGATCTGCACTGGTGGCATGGAATGCCTGTCTGGGATGGGATATCCCTTTCCAAAGGTCCTGTTGGGGATTTCCACATCAGCCTCAAACTGGAGAACTGGGTAAAAATACCCCCTTCTGCCAGTGGGATGAGGAACTTCTGGGTCAGCTTTTTAACCTTGCCTCCATCACCTCTCTGCAGCTCTTTGCTCTGTGCCACAGAGTATTGTAAAAACAAAGGTCAACACAGAGAAAAGGTCTGTCCTCAGAGGAAACACTGATGAGTGTGCTGTGGACCTATGGTCTGTAGCTTGTGGGTCAATTCTGGGCTACAGAAACAGGGAATTTCAATTTTTTCTAGGATTGGACAAAGAGATGAAGAATGAAACCCGAGTGGTTTTGATTTGAACAAGCAGCCTTGTAGCAGGATCCACGTCCTGCTGAGCCAGGGGGCCAGGCTGGTCCTGGTGAGCCAAAAACAAGGCAGAGGTGTCTGTGCACCAGCACAGGTCTTATACCTAAAATGGGCAGTGCACACAGAAAATCCTGCTGTAGAGATTTATGTCCCAGTGGCCCAGAGTTTCCTTCACACAGTGCAGAGAAAAATTTCCATCCTCCAGAGAGATACAGAAACAAAATGCAAATTACTCCTGCACTAGGATTGTGATACCAAAGCAAGGCAAATGATTTTCAGGGCTCTAACAGGCTCTAATTGTCCTGCTGAGCCTCACCTGAGCCTCCAGCGCTCGGCTGGGGGCTGCATTTAAGCTCAGATAGTTAACCCAGCCCCTTCCATGAGCAGGGCTGTGTGGGTGCTAAGCCTGGCTTTGCTGTCTCTGTGCAGCCTTGACTCTTCCTCACCTCTTCTGAGCTCTCCTGGGGTGTTTGCTGGACCTGCTTGTCTCTCCCTGCTCCTGTGGTCCTGTGCCTCCACCTCAGCCTCTTCTGCAGAGCAGCCTGTTTGTGCTGCACCCCTCAGGTGTTTCCTGTGGTCTTCCTTGGTCCTCGAGTCACAGAATTGTTTGGGGTGGAAAGGAACTTAAAGACGCTCCCGTTCCAAGCCTCCTGCCACGGGCAGGGACACCTTCCTCTAGATGAGGTTGCTCCAAACCCCGTCCAACCTGGCCTGAACACTTCAGGAATGGGGCAGCCATAGCTTTTCTGCACAACCCATTCCAGCGCTTTCCAGGACAGAAAGTGTGTGTGGGTGTTATGGGAGCAGATATGACAGCCTGTGGAGGTTCAAATGCCGGGTAGGAAGACACCCCAACCCCCAACACTCTGTCCCATTTCCATACACAAGGAAAAAGGTTCCCCTGGGTGAGGATCTCCACAGAGCCAGGGTGAAAAGCAGGGATGAGCTGTAGCTGTCCTCCAAACTCCAGCTGAGCAAGTGGCATTTCAGCTGAGATGTGACAGGGATGTTCACACATTTCTGGCTCTGAGCTGAGTGCTGGGTGATGTTGCCATGTCTCGATACCAGTGAAGGCTGGTGACCTTTAAACAGGTTCCTATTTAATAGCAATCACATTGCACAGACAGGTCTTAAATGCAAACTGCTACCTCTTCCTTTGAGGTGCAGGGAGTTACAGTTCCAGGGCTCTGACAAACATCTGTTTCACTTTGCATTTTCAATTCTGGCTCAGATAATGGGAACTCTTGTACAGGAAAGAGGAAAACAGCAAGAGTCCCCATTATTTACCAGTCTAGAGGTATAAATCTCAGAGCCAGAGCCTTGTTCCTGCCATTTCAGTTTTATGGGTCATTACTGTAACCGGTTTGTGCTGCTCTTCTTTTAACATACAAATGGCACCACTTTATTTCCTGAGGGTGGGATTGATTCCACTCCCAAGGGGTCCCCATTGAACCCAGCATTATTTACACTGAGCATGGAAAGATGTGTTATTTCTTCAGTCATGGAAACCCTTCTTTAAGGTTTAGCTCTGTTTTTTCCATTGCTGAGCCCCCTCACAGGCTGGTAGCTATTGTGGCACTGTGAGTTCCAGCAGGAGCTTAAAGGTTTGTGGAGGTAAGAAAGCTAAATATCACTGTCCATGTGTCTTGTTTAGTAAGGAACTTTCAGAGTATATTGGCAATGTAAAGAATAACTGTTATAAAAAGCAAGTTACCTCATTTCTTTTAGGCCCTGCAAAAAATTCTGAGCAAGTTCAAGCCCTGCAGCTTGAATTCTTTGTGTTCACAAGTAATTGGCAACCTCTGGCTCTGCTTCTGCTGCCAGGGAATGGCTGTGCCATGGCATTATGGGGATGCAGCTCATCTGATCAACAGGTCCTGGGGTGTTTTCAGATGCAGCATGAAATACAGTGCTGCTGTTTGGTATGTTCCTGCAGAGATTGCACCTGGATGTGCAAACTGCCAACTCAGATACTCAAGGGAAGGTGCTGTTACAGCTTTGCAGAGTCCTTTGATTGGTATTTTTGATTTATTTTGCTCTTTCAGCTTAATACAGTGCAGGACACTTGGTGTTCTTGGGTCTATAGGAGGAATATATATATGGCACAAGATTCCTAAGTGATTGGTTACTTACTAAACCTGTGCAGGTGTTCACCATATGGATTTCCCCTCTGTATTTCTAGAAAGAGATAGATTGGACACTTTCCAAAATTCTGAACTGCAAATTTTGTGTCTCACATTTAGAAGTCAGATCTAAAGAGTAGAACTGTGTTAGTAGTGCCCTGTACAGTGGAGCTCAGCTGGAAATGATTAAAGGTCTTCCCAGATAACTTTTTCTATGCAAAACACTGGCAGATGAGATAAATAAGTTGCAGGAGGAGTGAGAGGGGCAGGAGAAGAAAGAGGATGGTTTGCTCTGCAGCTGAGTCAGTTCTGATGCAACTTTTATGCTGTTCTACTACCCCACAAGTGGATTGACAAGTGCTGCAAATACAAATATTCATTTTTCTTCCTGTAATAAAACTGTCACAGAAGAAAACAAAGCATCAGGCAAAAACTCTGTTGCTTCCAGACAGTGAAGCAGCTCTGTGGAATAAGCTTTTTCCTAAGAATGAAGTACTGAAGATGAGGTTTGGGGGGCTCAGGGATTTTTGGATTTGTTGTCGGCTTTTCTTTTGGTTTGTGGGTTGTTTTTTTTTTGCCCATACACAGAGGGGAATGACTGCAATGTGATGCTCACTGAAAATAAGTGAAGCTGGAAATGCTGGTGATCTAACTAGCAGACAGCAAAACAAACTGAGGGCATTGGGGGCATAAAGTTGTCAAATAATTGCAATGTTGGAATGTTGCATAGCAACAATAAAGATCCTCTGTGTTTTTACAGTCAGAGCGGGCATTATATGCAAACCCGATCTGCTGTTCCATCAGTGAAGAATTGCATCCAAAAACCTGGAGCCAGTGGGCACAGTAGAGCCAAACACAGTTAATGTTGTTTAGTTGCTGTGGTCTTCTGTGTTTGCAGTCAATGTCTTCAATTGATCCCGCTTAAAAGCTTATCCTTGATAAAGGTGTTAAATTAAAACACTTCTCTATAGCTGATGAATTGTAGTCACCCTCTTTGGCAGGGGGGTGAGTCTTCCTGCACATCCCTCCCTGGCTCAGAACAACACTGACTAATGCATTTTTTCTGAGATACAGGTTCACGTGCCCCCAACAGCACCTTCTTCACCCCGTGTTTCATTTGGATTTCCTCCTGTCTTTTGCTGTGATCTTTGTCAAGTAGGGAATCTCTCTTTCTTCTGCCAGGTCAGTTCTGCAAGAGCACTGATTGGCAATAAATTGCTAAATAGTTTAAATCACAAGCAACAGTGAAACGGTACCCCCACTCACTCACCCTCCTGCCCCTCCAAGCTCTTTGTCCCACGTTTGCCATGGCAAATATTGACTGTTTTGATTGTTATTTAACCACACGACTGTGCTTTGGCAAGAATTGTCTTGCATCCTGCTGGCTAGTCCCAAATTGCAGGGGCTCAAAGCAATTTTCAGTGGCCTTTTCCTCCATTGCAATTAGAGGGGCAAGGTCAAATAATCACACAACAGAATTGCTCTCTGCTTCTTTGTGATGATTTTTTTTCTGCATCAGCAGGAGATGGCTTTCATGTAACCTGGGACTACTCCAGAGCTCAAAAACTAAATATTAACAACCCCCCCGCCCCAAAAAAACAAACTCAAAAAAAGATACTCCAAACAACAAAAGTCCAGCTTTAAAAGTATTGCACATTGTTTTGCTGGACATAATATGCTGCCTCCTGCTGTGAAGGTCAAAAAGCAGAAGCTCTTTTCTTCCCCTCCCCAAGCCTCAGGATAACAAAAGCTAACACTGGCAGCCTTGGAAATGAAAGCTCAGCTTATACAGCCCAGGTAATGTCAGTTTGGTCTTTCTCAAGCGTGCACACCTTGGCTGAGTGCCCTGACTTGGCCTTTAAATATGGTCCCTCTGGGAGCAGGCGATCCCGGCAGGAGCGCATCCCTCAGCCCGCGGCTCCCGCTGCCCACGGCGGCTGCAGGTCACACCACGAGCTGAGTTATGCAGACACCTGCCCACAAAGGGCTCTTTGGAGACCTCCCTCAGCTCGTTTTGTGAGTCCACGCGTTGATTTGGATTCACAGGCAGCTCATATGGACTCGTAGCTTTCGGTCCAGAAGCTCAGTTTTCTACAGCCCACCACAAATCTTTTTTGTGTGGGATCAGGTGAAGTTAATGATACACAAGGCAAAACCAACTGGGCTTTTTTATTCTTCCTCCTCCAAGCTGAAGGATGCTCAAATACTTCATTCCCTTTACTGCTTGGATCCTTCTAATTTCCAGCCTAAACTTATTCTCCCCCAAGGCATCATTTCTCATTTGTTCTTGTGTCACAGTTATATTTTATATCTCCAGCAAGGACAAACTGCAGATTTAAATAGCATGGATGCTGCAAAGTTCTGCCCTAGTACAGATGAAACAACTTTCTTGCAATAATTACACTGTAGTTACTGTTTTCATCTGATTAGCTGGAAATACACTGATTTTTCTCCTTCTGTATTTCCCATAAAAGTTCCTTTCTATCAACAGTTTATATGACTGTTACTCTATAGGGGGTTGCTGTAGTTACTCTAGATAAAAAAAATATAATATCTTGTTTTAAAATATGTCTGATCATTTGAGTCACTGTTACTCCCTTTATGACATCCTGGAAAAGAAACAGCAGAAGAGGGCATGGAGATCCATAAAACTGTGGGAGGGAGGCAGAGGGAGGGTGGATTGAGATTGATTTCTTACTATTTCCACCCATTCCGTGAGCTCTTGGAAATTATTCTGAGGTTTCTATCAAATATCTCTCCAGTCAAGGAAGGCCCTGAGCTGGGAGGGGGGATTTGTCACACAGGTTTTCCATGTTGTCCCATCATTGCATGAGTAAATCTTCTCTCACACCTTTTAAGTTGCCTAAAAGTGGAGCAAGGCCCTGATTTTAGTCACACTGTAAAACCTTAAGTCTTACAGAGGTGGATGAGAGAATTTTGAATGCACCAAAGCACCTCCATTGATTTCAGTAGCAGTGAGTTTTGTAGAAGTACCTAAATTTACAAGTGTAAATAAATAATTTCAACAATGTGAATCATTGCAGTTATATGTATTGAAATTCCAACTGTACCAGCTTCTTTTTCTCTCTAACCACTTAAAAACATTTAAAAGTACCAGAGAGCTACTGCTTGTGCTATCACAGTAAAAAAATTGAAGAAAATGGAGTTTGCTGAACCTACTCTAAGGTTAACTCTCCCCAGCAGTGTACAATTGTTCCAACATTGCTTCTGAATACTCTTGATTTGAAAATGTCAGGAAATCGCTTTTCTTCCCAGTAGAAGTCTGTTCCAGGTATCTGCTGTCAGGCAGAGCCCTGTGCAAATGCCATCCCTCATATCCCACATTTGACGTCAGTATGTTGCTGCTGGGTGCAGTTCATCACTGCCTGATGTTACCTTGAATTTGAGCAGAAAGTCCAGAAGAATTCAAGGAGAGAAGTGTTATTTCTCAGCCAAACACATGGAGAGAGATGGAAATGACTCTCCCAGGTACATATGTTTAGCTTGGTGTTCAGGAGTGGAAAAAAGAAGGTAAAGCCAAGGTCTGTATATTGATGGGGTTCCACAAACGGCCTTTCTCATAGCCTTGCTTCTTTAGCCAAATCTTCCTCCCTGAAGCAGTGAAAAAGGAAAGTGATTCATTTTTTTACTCTCTATGCACAAACTAAGATAAAATGATGTAGTCTCTGGGAAGGCAGTTTTACACCAGTAGTCTTGCTGGCTTCTAGAAACTCCTCATTTGCACTGGATGGAAATGAGCTCTGTACTGGGTTTGTAAGTGGGAAAGTCCAGCTTTGATAGGTAAGGTAGGGAAGTCCCTACTTGTGAGACTCTGCTACTTCACAGACACCTGGAGAGGTGTGGTGATGGTTCCAAGGCATTAGACCACTGTGGACTGCATGGTAAAGGCTGCCAGGAGAAAATATGGGAGTGGGTTTTTTAATGAAGAATTGCCAGGCTGAGGCTCAGGTTGGAGAAAGTGGAATTAACACACATCCTCAGGAGTGAGTTGGTGTAATTAAGGGATTAAGGCTGGGGAAGCTCAGGTGAGTGAGGAAATGGACTTGTTCGCTCTGTCCAGGCCAGATAATTTCAATTACTGGAAAATGAAGAGTCTAACTCTGGAAGCTCTCAGGCAGGTTCAGCTCTCATTGAAAGGGTGGAGAATAATTTCAGAAAAATCCTTTGGGAATCTAGAACAGGTATTTTTAGGGCAACATAATGACTTTTCAGCTAGTATCCATGGCAGATTGGTGATACAGCAAAAAAAGGAAAAAGTGATAGCGGGGTGGGGGATGTTCTCTTGGTGGTTTCTGGATTCAGTTAAGGTGGTATTGATCTGCTCAGTAAATGCTGAAATCTCTGAGTTTCTTCCTGCAGTCAGGAGATCTGGTATCTAAAACTGTACTTTTCCCCCCTGATATGTGCAATATATTTTATAGCTCTTAGAACTGTTTGCATGTTAAGGAGTTCTTTCCTGAGCCAGCTCGAATATGTCCCAACACCACAATACACAGTTGTGCTGGCCCAGCACTTCCCATTATAAGACCTTTTTATCTTCCTTTAAACAAACAGCTTAAACTGAAATTTTCTGTGCTGGGTACCTGTCTTAGCCTGTCTCTGGTTTGAAGGACTCAGCAAAAGTGTCTGAGCTGTTTCTGAGAGCAGGGCTACGGGAAAAAGGATTATTTTCGGAGCGCTAAGCATGTCTCCTATTGTTCGAATGAGGAAGAGAGCCTGTACACTGGTCTTGAAGTTTTAGAATAGGTTTGCTCTTCTGGGGTGGTGTTGACCAAGTTGGCCACATGTTTATCTAGCTGTCCACAGTCACCACTAGTCCCCCTGCCCCACTGCTTGCCGAGCCCAACCAGTCCCGAGCTGGCAGAGGGGACAGCTCTGCTCCAGGGAGAGGAATTCTCCACCACAACCTGTGCCAATGGAGCAACAACCACATTAGGGATCTCCATGTATTAACCCTGGCCCTCTGCTGCTGTCAGGACAGCTGGGACAGAGGGCAGGATGAAGGTTTTCCACAGCACACACCTGGCAAGAGGCACTGGGAAGGTGACACATGGCAAGGGGACGCCTCGGGGCAGAACTCCACAGCGATGGAAGATTTCATGTGGGGGAAATGGACAGTGGAAACAAGAGGTTTATTTTTAGCATTTCTGCTGGGCTGAATCCAGAAAGCCAGATGATGCTCCTTCTGATAAGCAAATGTGTTTTAACTGGCTTCAGCAAACCCATATGTACAGCTGAGGAGTTATGTTTCCCTTAAGTAAATTCTCCTGATGTGAACTTCCAGTCTGAAAAAAAATGGTTTAGCTGCAGGACCTTCTTAGTGAGTACATCTGCTCAACAAATTTGTGCAGCATCACATCTGCCACTGGATTTAACAGAGTTTACAGAGCTCTGGGAGGACAAAAAAAAAAAAAAAAAAAAAAAGGGGTGGGTAAATTTTTGGGTTGGACAATGAACTCAGGAAAAGTCGGGGGCTTGAAATTGCCTAAAAGGCCAACACTTTCATCATCATGCAGCTGGCTAGTTTGGCTGAGCAGCACGTTGTGGGGAGGAGAGCTGCCAGCAGAGATATTTAAGCCAGGATCTGAGCCTTAGGGACACTGCTGGAGCAAGATCCTGCAGCTTTTGAGCAAAGGAGCAGTCTGCTTCCACCTTACACCATTGCTCAAGTGCTGTTGTCAGGATTTTTTTTAAAGAAATTTTTTAAAGAAATAAAAACAACACAAAACCAACAATTAAGAAACCTTCTTGTATTGCTGACACAACTACTGCCAGCACTCAAATTTTGTGCACTCTTGCCAACTTCTTGCTCATTTTTTGCAGCAAATCACAGTCCTACTCTTTTCACTATCATCTGGGTTTTTAATATTTCCTTTCAATATTCTTCATTATTTTGTTTCTTCTGGCAGCAGTTGCTGATTTGCCAAGGCCAGAGGATTATTAACAGGAAGTGAGGACTTGTCTGGCAGCAGGGCCTTCATCTTCTGCAGGTCCCTGACATCCCAGCTTCACAGCAGTGCTCATCTCTGGCATCACCTCCTACATTTTATTTGTGTTTTTACTCTTTCCTTTCTGCACTTATCTTCCAATTCCATGGTTTGTCACCTTCAGCTTCATTCCTACACCTCCTGTTTTCACCGTCCCTTCTGCCCAGTTGATGACTAGTCCTTCTTGTACAGGCTAGCATCCTTATCCCAGCCTGCCTGTCCTTTTGCCTCTCCACATCTGTCTGTGGTGACATCCTCCTCTGCCAGTGTCCCGTTTCTGCTGTCACACTGCAATGAGGGTCTGTGCTACAGCTCTGTGGAAGTGCCCTCAATGTTCTCTTGCTATGATTTCCATGATTTCTGGTCCCACAGAAATCCACAGCGTGGTCTGCAGCCCACACCTGGAGCTGAAGTGGAAACCAGCTGTACAATGTTCTTCATGCTCCAAAAAGTGCAGAATTACCCCTATCTGTGACCCCAACCAATCTCCACTCCTGGGACACCCGCCTACCTCAGTAGATGTTCCTTCACTGGACCACAGCAAACCTCCTGTGATGCCTTCTCGGCTCTCAGGCTCACCAGTGTCCCTGGGCTCTTCCCTGTGCTCCCCTTGCTCTCTTACCTCTTTTCCAGCACAATTGTGGAAGCAAACACCAAAGGAGGGAGATGAAAAGCACGCCCACAAGAGCTGCAGGGCGATCCTTGGGGCAAAGCTGGTGGCAGTGGGGGGAGCAGAAGGGTGGTCTATGCAGAGATCTAAGAGGTTTTCTCATGAAGCTGTTCCCTCCTGTCTTCTCCCAGTTGTGCACACACCAGCATGGAAATGCTGCCATGTCATTGTTTACTACTTAGCCAGGAATAGGGGAGTATTTCTCTCCTCTTAGGCTACAAGCGCCGACAGCCAGCCCTCAGTGACATAATGACCAGCCAGTGTGAAACTGTTAAAATTACCTCATAAATAACCTTTAATGCGCACAGAACGAGGAGTTGCTGTTGCTCATAGATAAATTATTCACTGCCATTATAGAGCATTAAACCATGGTTAATATGGAGGTCTCCATAGAGGTTTCATTAGACACCAGAGGTTTCCTATAGATTTAACCATCAGGGAGCTACACATCTCTTGCTGCTTGTCAGCTCTACCCTGTTAGAGGTAATGCACTTCTGTACAGGAGTACTGGGATGCTAATGGCCAGGAAAATGCCTCTTAATGGGAAAAAAAATAAAAATCTTAAAGTTGTTAACATTCAGTGGCTGAATGCAGTTTGTAGGGAGATTTTTGGTCTCCATATAGCTTGGAAGTTGTTTCTTTTTGCATGAAAATATTAAGGGAGTGTAGTTGGAAATGGTCCTCTTCCAGTCAGGAACTGGGGAAAGGGCAATACTTCATACTTGCCTGCCATGCCAAGGCAGTGGAGATTTCCAGATCTCTGTAGTTAGCTTGGCTGGGACAGATGTGTGCAGCGTGTTGTGGTGGACTTGACAGTGCTGTGTTAATGGTTGGACTTAAGGTCCAGCATTAAGGTCTTTCCCTACCTTAGTGATTTTATGTTCTTCTGTTGCCTGTGGCAGGGCAGAGCTATCATAGTCTTGTCTGTCTGTGCTACCATCCCAGCCCCACACTGCCTGGAACAAACCCCCTCTGACAGGACACATCCTCATCCCCATCACTCAGGGTTTCAGCCAGACAGACCCTCCCACCCAGCCACAGCCACCAAACAATGCCACAAATGAACCCAAGCTCCCTGTGATCAGGGGAGAGAGTGACTGAGCCCATGCATGGTCTAAATCACCCTTTGGAGACTCTCCATTTTGGAGACTTTTCCATTTTTTTTTATCATCTTTTCCATTGCTACCATAATACAATCTATTTTAATATGAAAGTATTTAAATCACAATTTATTTCTTAATACATTCTGATTCATGCTATGTCAAAAGCATGTCCTTTTTGGCACTCCAGTGAAATTGTACTTATTCTCCAAGCTGTTGGAGCTGCCATTCACATGTAATTAATGTGACTGCACCACTGATGACTCGGCTGACACTAATTAGAGGTGTGAATAGGAAATCACCCAGCGGTGTTCCCTGTTGGGCCTCCTTTTCTACCATTCCAACCCACTGTTTCAGCTAAACAGTGGGTGGACAACTGCTAAGTAGCCACATGAAAGTGGGCTCACTGTGGCTCAGCTGCATTCATGGGAAAACTGTAGGACTTCTTCTGTACCTGATGAATGTGCCACTGACTGCCTGGAAAACAGTGTGAAAAGGAGAGGGCTCTTGTTGTTGCCAGCACAAACCTGAAGGGATTCAGCCACATCTGTTTTTCTGTGCACATGCAAGGACAAGGTGTAGTTATGGTTGGCAGCACCACTGCTACACTGGATTACTGCAAACCCTGTCACTCTTTCCTTCAGAGGCCTCAGAATCCAAGCCATTAAGGGGATGAGGGATCTTCTGACAGTTATTCAGGGCTTCTATGACATAGCTCCAGTCACTGCTGATCTCAAAGGAGCTGAAAGAGCCCATGTGTCAGAGTGGGTGTGCTCACTGAGACACATTTGTCTCTGCCTGCTGCCTGTCCTGGCTGAAATGGGCACCATCTCCCTCCTGGAAAGCAGAAAGGGAGATGAACCACAGTGGAAAAATAGCAAAAATTTGAAGACAAGGATGGGCTTATAAGTTTTGTGGTTGAAGCACAGCTTGAGTCTCCCTCTGGAATCATCACCTTGTTTCACTGATTATCTAGAGAAATGCAGCTTCTCACATAAGGAGACTAAAATAGGTGATGTGATTACTCCTTTAAACTCAAATCAGGTACTAATCTTTCAGGCACCCTGATCTTTCTGGCTTCTCTTCCATTCCATCCTCAAAGTACAAATTAAAAAGGTGAACTATTACTACGTAAATAGTTTTCAGAACTCTGATTATTTTTCTGACCCCTGTTTCTCCCTCAGCAGGATAGAAATCATACTCACTGAGGTTGCAGCAAACCCAACCCTTTACAGGGGAAAAACAATCTGAGATCTGAAGGGAGAAGATAGAGGGGAAAATAATTAACTGTGCTACTGAATGATTGAGACTTTTAATCCTTACCTGCAGCTGGGCTGCATTTTGCTGATATGGGGAGGAGAACATGATGTACTTTAGCCAGTCCCAGAGCCTCCCAAAATGTCCTGCTGAGTTCTGCCTGAGTTCTTGTCCTCTAGATTCATTCCCCTGTGCTGGTGTGGGCAGGATCTGGCTTAGTGCAACTACCCCTTCTAGGTAATTATTTTTCCTGCTGTGACACACTCACGTATGAAACAGGTAAAGAAAATGGGTAGAAATGTCGCAAGTCTTCAAAAATGTCTTATTCTGGTATCTGCATAACTCTGAGTCTGCCCTGGTGAGGTTGTTGCCATGATTACCTGAGGAAACAGCATTCAGTGGTCAGGTATTTTAAAGTGCCCCCAATCTCGTTTGGTTGTGGTAAAGAGGATAAATAGAGAAATGCACATATTCATGTGAAAGCCAAAATCACGTGTGGCAGAGATAGTCAGAAACAATGAAATCCAGGACTGAAGAATGAAAGAGAAGGATAAAGCCTTGTGGTTTAATATGAAGGGAAATATGTGACAGAATCTTTCATCTCTGACCATGTTTGCTGCAAAGTAATAGGATACATTGGCTCTGAGTGGAGAAGATAAAAGACTGGAATAAAAACCCAGTTTAGGTACAACAACCGTAGGAGCTAAATTATTACCTTGTTTTTTATTACTACGGGCACAGAAATATAGTGGAAAGATGTAGCTACAGGGGGAAACTCCAACAGCCAACAGGACGAGCTGCAAACACTTGGGGTTCACTTTTGAAAGGGTGAATACTTGAGGTACTTTCCCTCTTGTGAAAGTATCAGAATAACACTGCCTGTGGATGGCTTTAATGCCTTAAAGTTGTGGCTGTAGCTCCCAGATTTAAGTGAAACTCTTGGGAAGTAGGGGTCTCTTAAAGCAAAGTAGTGGCACCAGTCAGTTTGTGCCAGAACTGAGGTTGTGTAAAATCACAGCCTGAAACGTGCTTGCAAGGAGATCCCTCCTCTGCCACCACAGAGCCCCAGCCCCTCCCACTCAATTCAATATTGGGGATCTGTGCAGGGTTTTGAGGTTTCTTTGTCCCCGTTTTAAACGTAAGGAAACAGAAATCAACCAAGAATGGCTTTTTAAGAGTGCAGAGTGTGATGCTGAGAAGCAGCTTCCTAAACAAGCAGGCTGATTTTACAACATGCTGAGCAGCTTCTGAAGCCAAATAGAAATTCATCTGGAGGCACAGCTGGGTCACAAATGTGGAAAGGGTTGGGGAGTAAAGGCACTGTGTGAGGGAGCCTGTTGTGCAGTTGCTTTGACTCCACAGACTTCCAGAGAGCCTCTGAAGCTTAAGCAAGCCTAAAGATGCAGGTATTAGACAGCATTATTGTGCTTTTTGGAGGTCATGCATTGCAAGTCTGAACTCCAGAAGTTTAGTCTTCCTCCTGTTTTGTTTTCCTGGATGTTCTTTGCTCCCAGGACATGAGTTTCTATTTGCCTGTGTTTCTTATCTGGTTTCTAGAAGAAGAGGTAGGGACATGCAGGTCATGTTCTCTCCTGGCCACCCTCTGGGCTGCCCTTTGCTCACAGTGCCTGAGGAGACATCAAGCTGAAATTCCAGGTCCAGCTCTTGGAGCAGAGGAAAGTTCAGACTTGAAGCCAAATAGTTTAGCTTTGATCCTCTTTTTGGTAGCAAGTCAGACCAATCACTGGCAAAAATGTTCAGGCTCAATCCAGCCCTGTTTAGGGAATGTCTGGATCCTGAGGCAGTGTCCATCTATGATGTTAATTCAAACTGAATTAGGTTTAAATTAGATATTGGGAAGAAATTCTTCCCTGTGAGAGTGGTGAGGCCCTGGCACAGGTTGCCATACTGAGAGAGGCTGTGACTGCCCCATCCCTAGCAGTGGGAATCACAGAATCATGGAATGGTTTGGGTTGGAAGGGACCTTACAGATCATCCCATTCCAGCACCCCTCCGTGGGCAGGGACACCTTCCACTAGACCAGGTTTCTCCAAGCCCCATCCAATCCAGCCTTGAAAATGAACAATAATAGGTGAATTAAACCAGCATTTCTACTATAGTTTAAAGAAAAGCTTTCAAAGGACCTGCTGCTGAGACAGAAACACAGTTTCTGAACTTGAATGCAGTTCTAATTATTAGAAAGTACCTTCACAAGACCTAGGTATAATTCTGTGATAGGAAAGGTGGGTGGGACACTAGAGGTAGACATCAGTAGACTTCAGTCTGCTTCCATCAGTAGATATCTGTCCATTCCACCCATGACCTTTCCACAGGCCTCTGTTAACCTTTCTCCACACTGAACCTAGTCTTCTTGGAAAAGTGGTGAAAAAGTGAGGGCTGTTCATGGCATGGAGGTACCTTTGATCCACGGGGAACTTGAAGTGGAGGGAGGCAAAGATTCTGAGAGCAGAGTCCTGGAGGCTTGGTGGTCAAACCTCCAGCCTCTGCTGCCAGAGCTGAGATGAAAGGGGAAAGACAGTGTGGGCTTCCCCAGGTTAGAAGTTGGTTTCACTTCGGACAAGGAAAAAAGTGAGGCTGCATCAGCCTGATGTTGTGGGCACAAGGAATTGCCAGTGTCCTGTTGAGGAGTGGGACCTGGAATTCCACAAACACAAACCCTCACCCTCCCAGGGCCCAGCAGAGGCAACTCCCGGAGGGACTGAGCTGTGCTGGAATGCCCATCTCCAGTGCAGCCATCCCCCTGGCATGGCCCTTCCTACATTTTTTAAAAGCAAGGCTTGTCCTACTGCATGACCCACTGCTTCCTTCAGGGATGAGTTAATTCCAGCATCTCAGGACATATAACACGACTTCTCCATCACTTTCATGGCTCCTTTTCCCCAATGGTTTCTCCAGCTGGGGTGGTGTCCATGACTTGCAGTGACTCTTTTGGAGCAGGTCTGCTCTCTTTTAAAGGAGACCATGGATGAGGGTGGAATGTTATACTAAAAATACGGAACACTTAAAAACCCCAATGTTTTTGGAGAACACAGATTTCCCCATTTACTCAGAGCTTCACAAATTCAGGTATTTCAATTCTAAAGCACCAGGACTGAAGGTATTCTTTCATGTGAAGTGATTGTTTCCATGGTATCGAAATATTTAATTCTAATTTCTGTTGTCTAAAACCTTTTATTTCAAAAGTTAATTCTTTTGAAGTTCCAGTTGAAGAACAAAAAAGCTCTGCCTTTCATTGTGGATCACTACAATCTTATCAGATTGCTGCTTTTGTAAAACAAAGTTTTGTGGAGTTGACAAACACTTTTAAATTTAAATAGCTTCCTTTGGTTTGAGATTTCTTCAGTAAAAAAAATATTCCCATGGATTCTATTTAAGACCTGCTGTTATGTGCCTTAAAAAATAAAAATAATTCCTACAAAAAAGTGTCATGAACCAGAATGTGTTTTATTCACCCTGAGATAAATTGCAACTATAACAATGCCTGTGAGGAACGGGGAACTGGAGAGAAATTTTCAAGCACTTCAGTGTGCCAAGAAATCCGAACACTCATCAGTTATTTCTGCTACTGCTCGAGGTTTTATGAAGTTGAGATATTTAAAGAGTTCTAAGTAGAATCCAGAACCAAAAGAAATCACATGTTTTTGTTCTGAATATGAGGTGAAGACCGAGTTCCTTGAAAGTTTAACAGAAATTTCAGATTTGTGTGTGCCTTGGGGGGTGTATGTGATCCAGCCCAGTGATTTTTGAACTGAAGGCCTCAAAAAAGGCTCTAAAGTCCCTTAAAAGACTGTTGCTTGCTGGTGTGCTTAGAGAGCCAAGAAAGCAAGAAACAAAGAGAAAAACTGGCCTGGTGGAAGGTGTCTCTGCCCATGGCAGTGAGGTTGGAACAAGATGGTCTTTGGGGTTCCTTCCAGCCCAATTCCCTGATTCTATGATTAAGGAGGTATAACAGGTGGCAGAAATTTTACACCTGGCACTTAGAAATCATATCTGAAAGGCATAAGTTGCAGGGAATGCTGTGTGGGGCATCATCAGGTGCTAATACACATCTTGGTTTTCAGTGGTTAATTATTAAATATATGAGGATTTGCCCCCTAGCAAACTTTGATTTGGAGCATCAGTGTTATACTGTGTCCACACAAAATCATAAATCAGATTCTCCTTCCTTCACAGACTTGGCATTACACAATATATTCTAAGTGTGTGGCAATATGTGTGTATATTACACACACTTAATTGTATCCTTTTGGACAGCATGAAAACCTGATAGTTTTGCAAAAATTTAAATGTATGTTCTTTTCTTTTTTTTTTTTTTTTTTTTTTACAAGTGAATTTTGTGAAGTTTGGGAAATATCTTGTTCACACAGAGGAGGATTGGGTAACCTCTTAACCAGGCTGGAGATTTCAAAGTGTCTCCTCTCTCACCTGTAAGCGAAACTAAATACCTGGAATCTCATTCCTTCTCATACTTCCTTTGATTTCAAAGAGGACTTTTATTATTATAAATATGCCTGCTGAAGGATTTTATCAGGGAAGCAGGAAAGTGCAGCTGTTTGGGTTTTTGACTGCATGGGGAATTGTGGAGGGAAGGAGACAGAGAGATGTGGAGGAAGTACTACAAGATGCATCAGTGGACAAAGTCCTGGCTGAGTCTGAAGTAAAATTTAATGCCAGCTCTGGAAGCAGTGAGCTGGATTTTGTTACTGTTGATTTGAGTTCATTTCTTTTCATATCCAAACATGTTTCTAAGTGAGGCTCACCTGTGGTACAGCTACTCCCAGAGGAGGGGGGAACATCAATGGTAAACGGAAATTATTTTTATCCAAATTCTGGAGTCCTGATATACCTCAGTTTTCACTTTCTCAGCACATTTTATTCAATTTTATTAGGTCATTTAGCAAATAATTTTAATTTTCTGCTTAGATCTGAATTTCTGAAAGTAATGTACTGTTGTACAGTTAATGAGTCTGCTAATAAGCTCCAAGAAAATGTGATTTGCGAATCATTCCAGGACATAACTGTCACTCACACCCTATGCCAATTAGCATAACCATTAGCAACTATCCCTAAGAGATCCTTGAAATTTAAATGAGCTTTCCTAGGATCCCTTTTACCAGGGAGGTTGAGGCTTCTTCCTCACATGGAAAACACAGCCTGATAAAAAGCAATAATTCATTAAGGACAAAGTATATCTGTCGAGGTAAATGCCCACCTGGGTTCTGAGCAGCAGCAATCTCTCTGCAAGACACTTGGTGCTTGTTTGCTCTTACAGGGATGTTAAGAGGAGCCATGGCTGACTGAGTACTTGAGAGGACAAGAGGTGCTGCCAAGACACTGATACAGCAGCAAAATGGGTGGCATTTTATAGCAAACATGAAAACCACTTTAACATTAGGGGCTGTTTAGGGAGAAATATTTACCCACAAGGTCCTATTAAATCTGGGTGGATTTACTGACTTGGTGGACTCAGTTTTCTTGAAAAAATAGCGAAAGCTGTGTAGAGAGGCTGGTGAGGTTGAGGGTGATGTTGCAATGCTCTCAGGGACCAGGGCTCCTCTGGGTGCAGGCAGATTTCATGTGGTTGCAATTCCCACTGGAATTCCTGAATGCTTCACTTCACAGGCCCCCCCACTCAAAAGTAAGCACTTTCCTCAACACTTGGCTCTTATTTTGATCTTTCCCAGCTCTTAATTCTTTGGGCTCTCAGGACCAATTCTGTCACATGTTTTAGGAAGAAACAGATCTTCAAGGATTTATTTGGGATAGGAACCTCACGGAGATCTTGCCATACCATCACAGAGGTGTCTTCTTGCAGGTGAAGGGTTAGCTAGGCTATCCATCAGGCAGACACAGCACTTCCAATCAAATGCAAAAGCTTCAGACTCAGGAGGAGACTGCTGTGGCTTGGGGCTATAAAATAAAAAAGCAGGTTGTATTAGGCAACTTTAGAGACCTAGCAGAGGTATTGGCTTCATCTCTCTTCTTTTATCTTGCCTTGTCTCATTCACAGAAGGAGAATTCCCTATGCTTGCAGCTGATTTCTGCCAGCTAGAGTTGGGTAGTCCATCAGGGCCCTCCGTGGCCAGAGCCAGCTCATGGGGTGATGTCCCTGAGCCATCACCTTTCCTCCCCACAGCCTCCCACAGCACAGGGAACAGCCTTTGGTGCAGGATGCAAACCCCAAAGCTGCACAACTCCCCTTGTGCCTGCATATATGTGTAGATCTGTTAATTACTGCTGCATCCATGTAACCCATGAAGTGCAGTTCAAATCTGGCTTCTGTGGTTTGACAAACATGGATTTGAAACCTCATGCTCGGGAAAGCAGCACAGGGAGGTGCTCCTGGCTGGAGAATGGAGCTCAGCAACATGCTTGAACTTCTCCTCCTGAACTCCTAAGTGTTAGGCTGACTCTATCCCACTTTTAACTGAGCAGGTGAACATGAAACACAAGATTAAATAAAGCAAAGATCTAAGAGCTGACACAAGTCATCCAGGGGAGATTAAAGTAGTCGCACAAATGAACAAAGCAGGTAACACACTAAGGTAAAAGAGGGGATAAAGTTTGTCAAGATCAAGGCAGTGCCTCAGAAATGGTGTTATGAATTAATGGCACAGTAAAACTGAGCATTAGGCTGAGCAAATGTCTTGGGTATCCTGTGAAAGGCTGTTTGCTCAGTGGCCTCCGGCGGGATTCCCCAGCCATCACTTGCTCCCATCACCTGGAGTGGTGTTTGCCTATCAAAGCCTTTCAAGAGCAATGATGGGCTGATTTCCCCAGATTCCACCTGCTAATGACTTGCACAATCATTTGTTTTCCTATTTCCTCCATTTTAATGCAATATTGAGGACTTTAAGGACTGGGAAAAGGATGAACACAGAGACAACATAACGCCAACTCATTATGATGGTGTTTGTTAAAAATAACATCAGACAGCAGCTGGAACCTGATTGATTAAAGATGACTGGGAGGTCCAGAAGGCCTTAGAGCACTTTCCAAAGTCTGATTTTGCCTTTTCTGATGGAGCCTGAGCAGCTGCCACAGGGCTGTGGCAGGTTTGCACAGCCAGGTCCTGCAAACCCATTTCATTTCTCACCAAGGCTCTGCTGGGCAGGTAAAACCCTCTCAGAGCTGTCAGTCAGCTCAAGCTTGGCTAAGTTTAATAAATACCAGAGCTCCTTACTCAATATGGAGACCCTACAGGAATTCCTGCTTTTTCTAACAAGTCTAGGAGAGGGTGGTTCTCAAACCATTCTCAGCTCAGGCTTTAATATGAGATTGGAGTTTTCTTGGCCATGCTGGCTGTTGGCAGATGAACATTTGCCTTATTTTTTCTCCTGATAGGAAAATCTGGAGGTGTATAAAGCATATTTTCATGAAAGAGACCAGGTACAGATTTTTTGGTATTTGCCCTTAATTGCCTTCTCGGTTTTTGTTAGACAAGAAAGGATATTAACAGGATTGCACAATGGCCAATTAGTTTTAAAGGTCTTTAGTTTCATTACTTATCTGGAATAATTTGTAATCTTCCTATGACAAAGGCAGCTGAGGAACCCTTTTGGATAATAACACTAAATCAGGCTGCTGAAGCACAGAGCGATTAACATATACAAGGGATGTTATACCAAACAGATATTCAATTTAACAGATCTCACAGCTCCAACCGTATCCCAATTATATTCAAATCCTTCTGCAGACTTCTGTTTCACCCTCTTATTCCCCTCTTCAGCGGTCCCAGTGTGGATCTATCATGTTTCCTCATGTTCTTGTTCTTATGCAGCCTGTTCACTACCCACCATTCTTTTTCATAATGTTCTTTGATCTCTTATTTCTTTACTGATCACTTATGATATTACAGAGGCAAAGGGGTCTGCATTACCAGGAAAATAAGAGAAGGCATGTGCACACTCCAGCCCTTCCCCACATCTTAGGATGGAAGTACACTGACTTTGCTGTTGGTCAGAAGACGCACAAGTTGAACAAGACTAGTACAGTACAAAACTTACCCTTCCATATCTAACCCAGCTGGGGTTCAGTGTTCTGGGGAGAGGTGGCAGCCCCTGAAGGTCAGGACAGGGCACTGGGAGGGCTGGTGGGCTTTTCTGCTGCTTGAGCAGAAGAGAAGAAACTTAGGTGGAGACATTTGAGGCACCAGCTGTTTGCTCAAGCCTCTCCCTGTGTGTGACTGATCAGATCTTGGGCATTTGCCAGCTGCCAACTTCCTTCTCTGTTTCCAACCATCAGAAAGGCAGATGGATACCTGTAAAAGGGTCTTTTGAAAGAAGTATAATATCACTGCCCTCGCTATAATGCAAATAGGAATAATTTTTTTGCCTCTGACCACTGGCAAAGATTTGAGAGAGAAAAGCATTAAGTGGGACAAAAAAAGCAAACATGGGTTGAACACTTTCTAAGTAGAGCCAGTTGTATCCCCTAATAGGAAGTAAAATCCTCATTAATGAACTGTTATTACTTTAAATAATCAGGTTGAAATCAGTTCATCAGGAGCTGAGCCGTTTAAGTGAATCTGCAGACAAAGCAGGTTCTTATTATAGTACCTGTCTGTCTGTGCTATCTCTGATTGTTTCTTCGCAGCCTACTCTGGGCACATCAAGGTAAATCTTTTTTGTCAGCTGAGGATACTGGTTTAAGTGGAGGATTTCCCTCTGTATGGTGTGAAGATCACACGTTTTGTATATAGTGTGGATGACACCTAAAAGTTGTCCTAACTCCAGTCAATACAGAGACAGCCACAGCAGTATCACAGAGGATGAGGCAACTTAGCAGCCAAAAGAGCAGAGACTTCAGTGTGTTTCCTCTTTTCCCTCTCACTCCCATAAACCTACAATGCACAGAACAGTGATGTTAAATTACTTCTGTCTTTCTATTTTCTTTCTTTTCAATTTATTTGTTCATAAGCCAGAAAGATTTTTTAGCAGCACTTAGAATTATAGAATTATAGAATCTCCTGAGTTGGAAAGGATTCATGGAAGTCCAACGCCTGGTCCTGCACAGACACCCCAACAATCCCACCCTGTCCCTCAGAGTGTTGTCCAAACGCTCCTGGAGCTCTGGCAGCCTTGGGGCTGTGACACTGCCCTGGGGAGCCTGTTCAGTGCCAACCACCCTCTGGGGGAAGAACCTT
Source organism: Platyrinchus mystaceus (assembly GCA_035041135.1). Lineage (NCBI taxonomy): Eukaryota > Metazoa > Chordata > Aves > Passeriformes > Tyrannidae > Platyrinchus > Platyrinchus mystaceus. Next base: position 3,601,367 of record JAWWLV010000057.1, on the reverse strand, counting down.
TTCCAGAGATCCAACCTAAACTTCCCCTGGCACAGCTCCCTCCAACCGTTCCCTTGGGTTGTGTAGTTGGTGACCAGAGAGCAGAGATTGGTGCTTCTCCTCCACTGCCCCTCATGTGAGTGTCTGTGGTCAGAATGCAATGCCACTGAGACTGATCTCAGCTGTCACCTCTCAAATGCTTCTGCAATGCTGCAATTGTCAAACAAGTTTGTCAAAATGTGGGCAGCTGCCTGCACACAAAGCAGTCACCTGGGTCTGGTCTCTGGTACCTTTTTACATGTTAAATGCTGTCTCTTTCTATAGGTAAAAGGGGCAATAAAATCCACTGCTTTCAAATAATCAGAACAGGCAGAAAAATGTGGAGCCAAAGCATCTCTGTTACATGGCTGGTTCTGCTGTTTGTTGGTTATTGTACAGCCATAAAAATTGAAACCAATTTAAACATGTCTGTGTGCCAGTGAGCTGGCAGAGCTCTGCTTGCTGGAGGGAAATGAGGATTTGGTCTGACTCTTTGTGGGCTGGGCTGGGTTCTTTGTCTGCATTAGTTGCTCACCTGTAGAAACACAGCAGCATTCCTTCCCTTTGCCAACCTTTTTTAAGCTTCTCCCATCAAGCAATGGATTTTCCATGGCACCTCTGCAAGTGCATCTACCCTGAGCAGGGTTTTAGTGATGTGGGACAGATGCCTGGTTTGGGTCCTACATCTCACAGTCTGCACAGAACATCCAGAGATGAGTAGATGGGTCCAGCCCTGCCAGTGTCCAGGTGGAGCTGGTCCTGGGAAGGTGCCACTGGGCATATGCTTGTGTGGCTCTGAGCGTGTCCCCATTTACAGCAAAAAGGCAAATGCCACCCCTGTATCTTGTACAGGTTTCTGGACAATAAGCTGGTCAGTTAAAAAGAAGAAAGAGAGAAAGACACCATGAAAGTGCTCACAGAAGGCTGATTAATGAGCTTAGGCCTTACAAGACACCAAAGGGCACGATGTTGCATATATTGACTGCAGGGAAAGCTTTGGTCAATAGTCACACAGACAACAGAAGATCCAAACACACCACACACAACTGTAGGAACAGGTTTCATCACTGCCACACGTCATAAAACTGCTTATTATATACTGTGCCTCGCAGGATTTATTGTCATCTGATCCATGTCCCATGCAGAGCGTTGACCTGGGAGCTGTGAATCCACAACTCCCATTTCTACCTCTTCCACAGTGACAAGGTGGACTGATTTCCATCCAAGTGATTTAAATGAGACACCAGGGAACCGTGATTTAAATCACTGGTGTTTGCTTTTTACATTGGCAGGAGAGGCAGCTTTAATAATGTATGGTCCTACTGTTGTGGCTAAAATCTCAATTCCTGCAATATTCCCCCTAGATAATCTCAAAGTTCATGCTTTTGCCTCTGGCTAGCAAGCTGCACACAAGGGACAGAATTCTTGGCACAGCCGGGCAGTTTGGAGCTGCTGCGCTTGTATTGGCAGCCTGAAATAGGCAGCTCAGAGTGAAGGTGCCAAATGGGTTGGTATTAAGTACCTCTTGGCTTCTGCTGAGGAGAGAAGTAAAGGAGAGAGTGCTCTGGAGAGCAGGAAAGCAGAGGAAGGGGTTTGGCAGGGCTGCTGGAGCAGACAGGTGTGTGTCTGAGGCTGGCAGTGCTGAGCCGTGACTGCCCCGCAGCAGGACGGGGCAGGAATTGGACAAAATGCTCATATAGGCAGGACAGGACAGTTTGAGCCATGTGCAGCTTGGGAATTTAAGTTTTCCAATGTGGCTATGAAGATATTAAAAAAAAAAAAATTCAAGTCTGGCTGGCTGGACAATTCAAAGTGTAGCTGTGCACTGCAATCTCAGGGACTCTCAGCAACTGGTCAAGTGGAAGGTGTCCCTGCTCATGGCAGGGGGTTGGATTAGATGGCCCTTAAAGGTCCCTTCCAACCCAAACCATTCTCTGATTCTCTGAATCTCTGATTCTATACTATTAATTAAAGTAATATTTTTTTAATGGAAAAACTGGAAACTTTTTGATAAATAATTAGTAAAGAGATGGTTGATATTCAAGGTGGCCTTTCTTTTTTTCTGCTAGCTAAAAGAATGTTCTATAAAAACAGTTATTTCAGTAAATAATTTGTTTAACCTTACATTAATCAGTTCTTCATTTTTACAGTTTGCAACATTAAAAAGGTGAATGCCATACTTATTTACCAGTGGGGAATCTCATGCAACATGTTTCAAGTTGCACTTGAGTGGGAAGTGGGCCTTAAGGATGTGAAAAGGCAGTGTTTTACTTATGTGTCTTATTCATTAAATAGGAGTCTATCAGAGTGCTGAGTATAGAAGACAATAGATGAGGGCAGTATTTCTGATCATCTTACGATGTCTTTTTCAAGAAGGATCTTTTTCTCTCACTCTTAACTCTTGGATTTAACAGATCTTGACTTTCTGAGTTTCTGACTTGGCTGGTGACTGCTACAGTGGTTGAAGAAGCTGAAATCAAGAAAAATAGTCCTTTGGTTCCAGAAAAAGTGACCATGAGCTTATGCATTTCTGTAAACATCAGTTCTGGGTGAGCCAAGTCAGTTGGTTTGATCTCCTCTTATCTGCAGTGACAAGCACGTGACACCCAGATTGAGTATTTTTAGTTTCAGATGTATAATACATTGTAATAAGTTTACACAGTGAACATTGAATCTTGGACTCCAAATACGTTTCTTTTTGTTTTCAAAACAAAAAGTATTTATGGTTTGAAAATCTGATTCCACTTTCAAAAAGTGGTTTGCTTTTCTTTTTTTTTTTTGCTGTTGCTTTTATCCATCCTGGTGTGCATTTGCCAGCAACTCTTCCTCCTTCATGTTTTTATTTCTCCATCCACAAAGGGAGGAAAGCGCCTGCCATATGTGTTGAACCCAGCAGGATTCCTGAGTTCTGAACCTGCAATTAATCCTAACTACTGTTATTTCTTTATTGCAGAAGGCACTTTTCTCACCTTGCATCATGGAAGCAGCACGACACACATCTCACCATCTCCTTTCCATTGCGCGCAGCATCCCCTGCCCTTCCAGATTCCCGCAGAGATAATTAACACCACCTGACACAATAGCAGTTCCCTGACATGGCTTCCTGAGGCATTTTGTGAATGCCACAAGCTTCAGAAATCCTGTCAGGGAGGAGGGATACAAACGTGCCTCACCTTTGTGGATAGATGCCAGCTCGCAGGGTGTGTGGTGCTGCATGTTTCGAGGCCAAGCACTTGGTGATGTGGAGGGCTCTGTTCTTCTCTTTCTCCTGGCTCCTGTAGCCATGGTAATGTTGTGTCCTGAAAGATGTGGCTGGCACAGAGCACAGAACATTCCCCTTATCACCTGCAACAGGACACCTGAGGAGCAGGAGCTGTGTTTTCCCACCATGGTTGGGTTACTGCAGAGTGTGGTGGAACTGGCAGCACTGGTCCTCTTGCACTGGTCTTCTCTCCTCCCCAGCTGCCTGCTCTCCTCAGCTCTCCTTCATGCACATCTAAGGGAGGAAAAACCAGGCAAATATTAATAATTGCATTATGAGTTCCAAAGCCAGGAAGCTTGACTGGTCTTTTTATCATTGATATGATAACTGGTGAGCAGAAAAGATACCATCAGAAGTTGCTTTCATCTCTGGAGATAGTGAACAAACTAGATATGTATCTTAGACTTGAAAAGGATTCTCAATGAAGGCTCTTCTGAGAGTCCTAATCTCTCTGGTTCATATGTATATTTTGAAACTTGTTAAGACCCCGCTCCCTCTCCCCTGCATAGGGCTATAGTTGTGGAGGAGCTTCAAAGGGCTCTGCTCCTGTCTCCTTGTGTTTCTGAGGGAGGCTGGACACCAGGGATCCTTTACCTGGCTACCTGTTAGGAGAAAACAGAGCTGCTAAAGGATATCTATTTCAAACACCGTGACCAAAGGGAACAGTAACACTTTGGCCTCCGTGGCTCTTTTCCTGCGTGAATCTTGAAGTGCTCTGGTGTAACTAATTTGAAGCAGAAATCTCACTAATTAACATTTGCATCTGGGATGGAGGGATGTGTTCTGCAAGTCAGCGATGATGTGAACGTTGCTGATTTGCCACCAGATGAGATATAATGTGCAGGCTATGATGATTTTGTTTTAAAAAAATCTCAGTTGGTTTTGGTTCCACAGAGGGATCTGCAGCAGAGCTTTACACCACATAGCCCTTAACCTGGATGGGAAGCCCAAGCATAGTCTTGAAATATTTGTGCCCAGTTCCTTTCTCTCCCTAAAGTTACAGGGACATGAAGGAGGGAACTGATGTATAAGTGGAGATTGGATATTTTCCCCTCTGTCATCTGTTGTATCAGTAGTTGTCAACTGAACTCACAGAAGTTTGATGCTATCCCTGGTCCAACTGAGAGCCACGGAAAGTTTTGTGGGCTCTGTGTTGGAAACATGCATTCTACAGAAGCCATTGACTCCAAAGAATTTCTGGAAAGGAAAGGCAGGGTTGATCCATGATTTCTGGTGGCCACTGCCCTCTGGGTTGCACAGAAGCTGCCTTCAGTGGCAACTGAGGATGGATTTCATGGCACTTGCTAACAAGGACTAGAGACAACTGGGTGCAGAGCAAGTCCCGTCCTGCCAATTGGCTCCTCACCCCACTGCAGTCCCAGCAGGAGGAGAGTGGGAAAAACAAGCAGCTTCTTCACCTGGAAAAACCTATTTTTCATTTCAGCTCAATTGCCATATCCTTTGCTATCAGCCCCTGAAGCACAGATGACCTAAACAAACCCAAGGTGATCTGTGTGGAGACTTGGGAGAGGAGAAGCCTCTGGGCCAGGAGGGCTGGAGATCAGGACGGTGTTTCACAAGGTCCCCTCAAAGGCTGTCACTTGGGAAGCCAAAGCTGAGCCTGGAGTGCAGTTGCTCAGTGACTCAGCTGGCAGAGCACAGGCTCTGCCTGGTCCCAATCCTCTGCTTCATTACCAGACCCAACAAGCAAAGCCTAATAGGTCCCCAAAATACAGCAGAACAGTAATGAAGAATTCTGTGCCACACTTAGCAATAGAAAAGCACATGTAATGAGGGACTTAATTTGGAACATATCATTTGTCACATAATTTGGAGGCACATCTCAAAACAGTGTGTAAGAATGGAGTTTGCTGCACCAGCTGAAGTCACCCCAAATGTTCTTTGTTTGTTGAAAATCCCTTTTTAAATCTAAGCCCTCAGAAAAGAACCTGGAACCAATAAATGACATAAAAGAATAAATGTTCACAACACATATTTTGGATTTGGTTCAAACACAATATTAGGAAGCTGAATTAATTGTGTTTGTATCAAACCCAAATATATTTTATGAAACAATGAAGCCTCTTAAATGGCTAACTGCTGCCCAGAATATATTTTCCCTGAACCAAACTAGATAACAGCATATCCTTCTTAAATTGGTCAGGAGAACTGGCTGCCAAATGACTATTCTCTGCCCCATATTTATTCACCATCTGTGACTTTCACATCAATTTGCTCATTTTAAAAATCAAAACTTGAGGTTTTTTTCTTCCTCTTCCCTCTCTCTTTGCCCTTCTCTGCCAGGGCTGCAGGGTAGATCCAATGGCTGAAAATGAAGCTTTGTTGTTCTTCCTTCTGCAGAAATGGTTTCTGCTAAGGTTGCATGAGGTCTGATGGAGTGTGGCTCCTTCCTCTGCAGGTTATGGATGGGCAGCAGCTGGGAGGAATTCCCTCGAGAGACCTGTCTTTCCATAGAAGAATGTTGGAGAGCGTAAGAGGGAGAGGGGAGAATCAAGCTTGTCCTCTTGTAGCAGACTTACCAACCTAAAAGTCTGTGTTCAGTTGATAAATTATGACTTATGGAGGAAGCAAACAACTCCTAGAAAGGAGGAGAATTAGGGAAATTGGTTTGGGATTCCAGTGATTCATCATCACTATATTTTTTCTACTTCTGTTTTTAAAAAACCCCATGATATTGTATGAGTAAAGAATATTCATGGTGCCATGTAACAAGCTTCTTAGTACATCTCTGTGCTCATCATCCACCTGGCCAAGGCAGGGAGCAGGTAAGAACTTTTTGGGGCAGGGATTAAGCACTGACTGATTAGAGTCCTTTTTTGAACATCTCTTAACACAAGAAACATGAGGTCACTCCCAGGCATTAGTGGCAGCTAAATTTATGACAAGAAATGCTGTTTCATGCAGAGTGTAATCAGCTGATGACACCCCACCACCACTGCCGAGAGATCGAGGAGCCAGACTTGGTGCTGAATTTTAGGAGTGATTCTTGCTCTGCATCCTAAGTAGGTACTCAGCAGAATACACAAAGCTCAGGTTATAAAGGAATATAAAAAGCCTAAAATTTTCAGAAGGAATTTGTCTTGCTCTTCCATCTCCAGATTTTGCATCCCTCCCTTTGTAGCATCACACACATGTTACTATAGTAGCAGACCAGGGTATTGTAACCCCGAGCTGGTGTTGGCCACTCTCAGAGAGAAATCAATCCACTACAACAAAGCCAGGGCTCCTGCATTCGAGAGAAGACAGCTGCTACCATGCTTGGCTTAGAAGTCTTGAATTGTAAATAACACGCTGGTACATTGAAATTCTGAGCAGAACTTACGATCAAGCCGTGGATAAATACCTTCTCACACAATTACACATCACTGTAGGCTGATGTCTTGCAATTCCAGAGGGTGGATCAGTTAAACACTCCTTACATTTGTTTGTTCAAGCTGGAAAGCAGGGTTGCTTAGCACAGGTTTTCCCTGAGTGGCTTGACATGACCCTGAGCTTCATCCAACCCTCTGGTTTTGTTTGACATGAATTCATTTTGAGGAGAGCAGATAACTGTCTGTACCCTCTGCACAGCTCACAGGAAATGCAGCCCTGAAACTTGGGCTCAGATTTTATGAGCCTTTCCCAACTGCTCCATGGAATTGAAGAAAATGTAAGCATTTTTTGACAAACTCTGAAAACTGATGTGTTTTGCTTTGGGTTTATGTTGTGCTGTGTGTACTTTTGATGGCCCTAAATCAGAAACCTGTCTGAACATCCTTTGCTATAGACATGAGGTGGAAACTCCCCAAGAAAAGGCTGCCCCCTTCCATTTCTGGTACTTTTTGGGAAACATCAGCAGAACCATTTTTTCTCTGAGGTGTTGGGATAATTCCACTCCTTCCTCTGCTGAGGGTATTTTAGCTATAGGTACGAATCAGAATTTATCTTCGGGATGAAAGCCTCATTCATTGTCCTTTTATCTTCACCCTGTCTACACAGCTACTCTGCAGATGGCAAGAGAAGGATGTCATCTGGAGGCAGCAGCTGGTGTGATGGGAGATGACAGGAAGGTGGGTGTGGGGGTGCTGCTCTCCTGCCTGAACCAGGATCAAGTCAAATGAACAGTGCAGTGAAAGGAGATGAAGGAAAAAGGAAACACTCTCCCAGGCAATTTTCTTGGGGGAATAAAATTACACAGAGAATGATTGACAAATTAGTAGCACTTTGCACCTAATTTTAATGTTATCCGATCTTAGGGAGCAGAAATATGTTAAGTTTCAAATTACCCACTTTGCCAGTTGCTGCCTTCTCTCGAATCCAAATCAACTTAGGCATTTGGTACTAAATCTTAAGGAAACAAATTGCCTCCTATGCTACACTGCATTCTTAAAACAGCTTTATTTGAAAGTCCAGCTGAGCAAGTTAATTTAGGCAGTGAGCTGGTCCATGACAGTTCAGCACTTGTTACTGAGGCCCGTTACTTCTACAAGTACAAATCACACTGCCAGGTAAACTTAAGCTAAACCTGACCTTGGGCTCTAACTCAAAGCCATCCGATATCCATGAGAGACTTTCAATTGACTTAATGGCTCCTGAAGTAGATCTTGGGTGACATCAGCAGTCAGTTGTGGCCTCGCTTGATTTACTGGCCCCAGTGACCCACATTCATGGAAAAGAAGGAGCAATTTCCCAAAGCCCTCTCTTCCCCTACTCTATCCTGTCAACAGCTATCTTGTGCCAGCTCTAGCTCCATCCTACAGCTGGTTTTCTGCCTTTGCCCTAAGGGGAACCTCCTGGAGGCAATCTGATGTCTCTGGAGGCTGCATCCTTATTCTATATGTCTATACCTATATATGTATATAAATATATATATAAATATAAATGTGATGGTCCCAATGCCAGAGTCTGTGACACAGAGGGAAGATCTGAAGCCAGGCTTTAAAGCTCTCTTCAAGCTGGGTTGCTCCTCAGTGTGTCTTTGGAGCCCTTTCCCATGGCCTTTAGTCCTTGCAGGCCTGTTGGCAGTACCATGTGTCCATTTTATTTAATCTAAGTGATCTGAAATCACCAGCTCAACATCCCAATTTAGTAAGGAGACTTATTGAAGCTCATGAGCTGCCTTGGCTTGCAACACAATTAAATTTCAGGAAATAGAAAATATTCCATTGAGGCTGGTGGGTTTGCAATACTATTTGGGGCCTAATGCGTAATAAAAACGTGCCATTTAAGGTTTAATATAATATGCAACAGCCTTAAATGACCAGTGAAAGCATTATGTAAATTTTAAAGGAAGTTATTGCCTTCTGTAAATGATAATTTATCAATGGCTTGTAAAGAAAGGGTTTCCTCCTGGTTAGGAACAAATACAGACACAAGCAGGCATAAGTGTATTATAGAAACAGAAGGTCAAGAGAAAGATGTACAGTAGGAATTGTGTGGGTCTTCCTGTCAACCAGGGTAGGAAAGTGGTGCATTATTATTTCTCTGTATTAACAGACAACAATCAGCCTCCACCACCAAAATAAAAAAAAATTACATTTGCTTAAAAATAATTAGATGTTTTTGTAGGCACAGTGCCTGCAATTTACTATTTCTTTTTCTTCTCTTTCCCACTTTTTTTTTTCCCCACGTTGCTAAACGTTTCCTAGACTTTTATTTGTAAACATAAGGGTAAAATCCACTGTTTTTATTGTCAGTGCACCTCTTGTGTTCTGAATTCTTAAATTCATGAAGTGGAACACTGCGAGATTCTCAAAGTGCCCAGCATTAGAGTGTCCAGGGACCCTCTGTGGATATCTGCTGGCTGATACCATCACCATCAGGAGAGGGGAGAAGCCACCAATGGCTCCCAGGAGCAAGCAGACATGGGCTGGCATCCACCACTTGAGACATGGGCTGCCCTAAGAGCAGGGAGGGGTGGGAGAAGGGGTAAAACCATGGCACAGATTCATACAGTGATTCCCAGCCTTCCTTATTTTTTCCTTCTGGACAGTGTGGGTAGAGCTTTTCCCCAAGAGACAATCCCATCCTGTCCCAGTGCCTCACAATATAATGGCTTTTGAAAAATGTTTCGGCTATTATGGAGCCCTTTTTACAGTTGTGCCATCAATTCAGTGTGAGGAGATATTTTATGTTAAATGTGCTACAAAGACAAGGAGGCATTTGCATTGTTAATTTCTCACATGTCAAACAAATACCATTATTGCAAAATGAATGCAGCCACCCAGCTGAGAAACAGCTCCATTCACGGCAACTAAGTGAAACTTAAAAAATGAATGAGCTCTGCTGATTGCAGGGATCATCAGAAATTAATAAGGCTCTTGGAGTTTTGCTCTCAAGAGATGATGAAAGTGTTGTGACTGTTTGTTTCCAGTTGTTGAGTTTCATCCCTCTCTGAGCTGTGAGGGATCATTATATTTAAAGGTCCTGAGCGCAAGCAATGGTTTTGTTGTTGATCTGGAGGATTGATCTTCCCAATGACATGGGATGTGACCCTCAAGTCTTGACAGATGAGGAAACTTTGTGTCCCCTGCCCAGCTGGACTCCCTAGTGAGGTGCTTGTCTGCTGTCATTGCCTCCTCGACACCAGACCCTTCCCAGTTTGCAAGAATCAGCTGTGAAATTCCTGATGCCTCTCCTTTGGAATGATTCTTCCTTCTTATTTCCTCTTCCTTCAGCAGACACTGCTGTTTCCTACCCTCCTTTTCCCATCCCTGGTTTCTTCTTCCCCTTGTCTGCTCCATGGCCATGGTATTTTTTTGTCTTTCTGTTGGTAATAACAACTTCAGCTCTTGGAAAATTAGTGAAGATGAACTCATTATGTGGCAAATCAAACATAAACAGCTCCAAAAAGCCATTTTGAAGCATTTGTCTGTGTCTGTATATTCATCTGCTAGATGAATCACTTCAGTTATAAAAACTGTGGAAGAGAAAAATCTAATGGAAATGATAATATGATTACTGCCCATAATTCTCACCAATCAAGCATATCAGTTATACTCAAGTAGGTTGTCTGGATATCTGTGGGGGTTTTTATTTCATTATTTAAATCTGATTAAACAACTGATTGTAGGCCCTTATGTACCTTTTCACACAGTTTATACTTGAAGTGAGAAGCAACAGCTAGATATTTATTTTATTTAATTTTATGACCATAAAGCAGTGAAGCCTCATGGGGCTGAAGGCTCTGTGCCCTTCTCTCTATCACCTTGTTTCAAATATTGAGAAAACACAGGAGATATATTTATTTACAAATGCACTTTTTGAAGAGCTAATAAACTGGTCTCCATGTCAACCTACTTATTTATTTGGCCTGTGTTTAAAAGCCTTTCCTCTGTGTGTTGAGCAGACACAGCTAAGGAATTAGCATCTTTTTTGTAGTTTAATGATAATATCAAATCATGTGGCTAAAATGCATTGATCACCTTACACAAATAGTGACAGGATGCAGCCTCAATGTCTTATATTAGGAAATCATATACCCAGCAAATGGTATCTAAAAAATGTTCAGGTATGAAGAAAAGAGCCCGCTATAATGAGAAGCTACTGCAAGGAGATTGGATATTAATTTTAAGAAGGTTATAAATCCTTAAGTTGATGGGTTGAACACAAAGGAGAAGTGCATAAGGAGGTATTTACTCTTGGCATTAATTTTTAAGATGAAAGAATTTATTGCAAAACAACCCAGCTACTATTACAAACTCCAGTGTTGTTCTGAACAAACTAAGGCACAGCTGTGTCCACCTTGCTCCCCAGAAATGCTGTGCTACAAGGAAAGAAATTAGGAAGCCCTCAGTCCAGTTTTTCCAGCAAAGAGGGCACCCAGCTGTGCCATGGCAAGCTAGAGTTGGGCTGGGGGGGCAGATGGCAGTGAGAGCAGGGGGAATATGGAGTCACTGCTGCACTACTGGTGTGCCAGTAGGGCAGGAAGTGTCCCACTGGAAAACAACAGCATTCCTATCACTAAAGGCTCCTGTTCCTGCTCCTGATTTTTGTGTATTCATTAATCTGAAGATAAAAAGAGAGTCCCTGCTTTTCATGGCAGCAGTTTGGGCTGGGCAGCATGCAGCCCCCTGGGCTGAGCTGGGCAGAGATTGGCAGGCTGGCAGTGCTACAAGGGTGGGTGGCTGTCCCCAGGCAGAAGTTCTTCCCTCTAGAAGGCAAGTTGCAGCCCTCTGGGGCTGATTTCAACACTTTCTGCTCCTTTGCTCCCCCTCACTCAGCTCCCTGAACTGCCACACCACTTCTCTTTCCCCTCATGCCAAGCACAGCTTGGTCAGCCTGGCCCAGGACCACAGGGTGAGGTGAAGCCAGTGGCCAAGTGAAATCCAGGCTCACAGGAGCTCACGCCCAAAGCCCAGCCCAGCTCTGTGAATCTCTCCCCATTCTGAGAAGGAAGCACAAAGATAGAGCTGAAGAGTGATAGTTTGTACATCTACACGGTCAGGCACACAATACCATCCTACAGGATCTTTGAGTGTCTGTTGTAGGGTCTTTGAATAGTTCTTTGGGATAACCAACAGTTTGTCTCTACATAAATAAAAGGACTTTTTTTTTAATACTTGAATCAGAGAATCATTTAGGTTGGAAAAAAACTTTGAGATCATCAAGTCCAACTGTTCCCCCAGCGCTGCGAAGGCCACAACTAAACCATGTCCCCAAGTGCCACATTTACATGTTTTTTAAATCCCTCCAGGGATGAACTGAGAGCAATTCCTACCTTTCCTCTGGACACAGTTTTGGCTTGATATTTGAGATTAAATTAAAAAAAAGGGTCTCCTAACAATAGAGCTTTGCGATCCTCAGAGGAAAAGCAAAATATTCTCATTAAGTACAGAGTTATCCATATTAGCAAGATACCAACACTACTCCAATTGTGTAATTCAGTAAATACATTTAGCCAAGATAATCAGGTATAGCCTGATTCAATACACTATTTACCCATCTGCTTTTCAGAACAGCTTATTGGAGAAGAAATAGAGCCAGAAAGCAACGGGTCGGGTCGTGCACATCCAGGCCAGGACACCTGCTTAGTGCTCATCTTCTGCTGATTTCAGTGGGGTCAGCTTGGGAGCTACTGGGACTACTCCAGGTTTGTTATTTCAAAACCAACATCTTTTCATTTGGGTTATTGTGCCATAAAGTCACTGGCTTCACCCTGCCAAAAGCCACTGGTAATGAGGTGTATGCAGCACATACTCATTAAATGTGGAGTGGTATCTTCCTGACCTGGGCACCAGAACCTGGGTACTACACATCTTGTTCATGTGCCATTGCACTAATGGAGCCTTTTGGAACTACTCCCTTGGTAAGCAGAATCCAGATTTTAAAACCAGTCTCCAAAAGGTATCTTCTCATTTAATTCATTTGTGGTAATAGCCTCAAATGAGAGGCATTCATTTCCTCTTAATGTAACTATATTATGAAATTCTATTGTGAATGAGGCACTTGCAGGAAATCTTAATTATTTTTTAAAGCTTTACTTCCTTTCAGACAGACAGATTTAGAAGATACATTTGCTCTTGTACAAATGAGCCCTTTCTGCAGCTCTGAACAGACTTTCCCAAGTTAGACTCAAAAATGCCACAGTTTTCCTGGGGAAAAAAGAAACCCAAAGAACAAAATTTCCACCCAGTTTTATGTATCCCACTGCTTTTTGGTAGTTTAAAAAAAAATTGATAGAATACAATATCTTTACATATTTTTTTTCTATTAAAAAACCAGCATTTTTTCCCCTCCAATGATAACAGAGGCAATCTGACACCACTCAAGTGACAATAGAGCTTGACAGCAACTAGGAACCACAATGGCATTGCTGCTTCACAGAGGGGACTAGAGAGTCCCTAAACCATTCCCAAGAAAATCATGAAAGGAAAACCACTGTTGTTGTACGGGCACTATTTTGGCATGTAAATACAATGGACACTTTGCTCTCAGTCCAGCTCTGTTAATGCTTTGCCCACCAGCACTGGGGTTTATATGTTTTTTTTAGTTTAATATTTGCGTTGCATTCCAGACAGACATTTCTGCTGCTCACATTTAGGCTGGAACAGGGAGGAAAAGCAAGCCAGTTCCTGGCTTCATACTCATGAGCAAACAAATCTGAGCTGGAACTGTACATATTCAAGGGGATTGAATGGCTCTCTGTAAGCAAAGAGTCTTTCTCACTCGTGCTCTGGGATGTGCATTAGCTGCTCTCTCCAGAGACTGGAAGTAAGTGCTACATCTCTCTAAATACTGTTCCCAGTGGAAAAGTGTTTTTTCTTCATCTTGCCCAGCTCCCTATCATTTACCATTAGGACTAAAGGCATTTTCAGTTCAGCACAATGGATCACCACTCCCATACAAAACCTGGGGATGGGCCAGCAGGAGCTGGGGCAGTCCAGGGGGGTGTCTCTTTTTGTCTTTCTGTCCCTCTGGAGACTCTGTTATTAAGCTCTTGCTGCCAGAGGGCTGCATTTGTTTGATAGATGCAGGTACACCTAACAAAGGCAGAGGGGAGGGAGAGGGGCTGGGTAGGAGACAGAGCATTTTCAGCTCAGATTTCAGTGGTACAAAGAAACAGACATGTGTTTATAATCCAGAGGATTTTTTATTTATTCTAAAAGTGCTTGCAAGATTAATGGTACCCTGGAAAAATCAATAGTAACTCATCACAGGCAAAATCTTCTGGAACACAAAATCCCGCTGAAGGGGACAAAGCAGAGTTATGGCAGTCGGCAGCAGGGCTAATGAGCCTGTGATTAAAGCTGAGGACTGGCTGTGTCACTCTGCACCTCTCCGACAAGCTTCCTGGGAAAAATGGCCCACTGGAGTCTTAGATTCTGAAAATAATTTACCCACCATTAAAAAAAAATAATTTAGGCACCATTAAATGAAATAATTAGGCAGCTTAGACTTCTAAATACGACTTGAGAACCATGGCCCTTAATCTCTCTCTGCTTTGGTTTCTCTGCTCTAAAACTGTGAAGTTTCCTTTCTCCTGTTGAATCTTTTTGTCTTCTCAGACTGTAACCTGGTGAAAGGCATCTCTGGCTGTCTGAACACACAGTGCTTTGCCCAGGAGACTCCCAATCTTGCCAAAACACCTCAAACTGCTGCTCTTAACAGAAATATTTTCAGTGAAGCAGTTTGGGCTGAAATATGCTTCAAGAGGCAAAAATAAAGTAAAGCAAGAAACAGATTTCCAAGAGGGAATTTGTCAAATGAGTCCCTTAAATCTCATCAGGAAAAGCACACTGTGAAGGATAGCCTTGAACTGTTGGGGGATGAAGTAATTTTGCAACACGTTTTGAACGGCAGTCGTTAGGTTTTCAGGGTGCTGGTAAGTTATATGGACTGGTGAGATGATCTCTCTTCCAAGAAGCCACCTGAAAAGAAATAACAATTTAAACCCACTGGATACCCTCATAATTCCTGTGAATGCAAAATGAAGATGGAAACAAGGTTGCAGATCATTTCTGGCACAACACATTTGCAAGGTCTTATTTGGAAGGAATGAAACGGCATATGTTGAAAGTTATTCTAATAATATTTATCAGAAGAAAAGGCCTCACAGAGGCAGCTGCCAGGGCTGAATCAGAATGTGTCAACATCCTACTGCCTCTGATCTACATCAGATCTAAAAGATTTGGCAAGAAATCTGGATCAGAGCAATTACCTATATGGCTATTTTTTAAGGGTTGTCTCAAACACAGCACTCAGAGAAATTGAACTGTCAGAAGCTAATACAGGAATAATAAGAGGACATTTCATCTCCATTGGACACCAGAGATGAATAGCAGGTATGTCTGAATGGGGAAAAAATAAATTGAATATGTATTTGGCTTTAGTTTTTGTTAAAGGACTATAACATGAATAATGAATGTTTTAAGGAGAGAAGACTGGGCCTTCAATTTCTTTCAATAATGTTAGTGTTGTATATACTGGTTTGAATAAAATACATTTCATAAAACACCTACACACAGCTCTGCAATGCATTATGGATGGCTCCTCTTGAGAAATCTTACATTGCTTTCAATTTTGACACAGTGATATAGTAATAATAGAAAATTCAGGCATAATATTCAGACTGCATCTTTTTTTCCCCTCTCTATTATTTTGTGCCACACTGAGTGAGCACAGATGTGCTTTCCCTGTGCTTCCCTAGGCAGCTCTCACAGCGCTGTGGAACTCCCAGAAGGAGGGATCTGCTGCACTGGAAGGTTGTATCCTGTGTTGTGTGGGCTGAGCATGGAGGCTGGAGTAGATTTTCCTCCTAAAGGATCCCAAAGGAACAGAGTATCTGCACAGAAAGAGGCTGCCAAGGTTGGAGGAGCTGCCACCAAAACACAGACACATGCTGTGCTTGATTAGAAGTCAAATCATGTGGCCCAAGAGGTGTCCTTTGGAAGTGATGGAGAAAACCTGGACAGGGACTGAATGAGCTCTCCATGTGTGGGGAAGAGCAGTAGGGAGAAGCAGCACAAAGGGCAGCAGGGAGAAAGACATCAAAGAGTTTAACACAGAGTGTTGGAAGGAGGTTCCTGTGGTGTTATTGATGGTGCAAGATGTTCTGGAAACAACGCGGGGTAAGAAAACTCCTGTTTGTTTTCTCCTGTGAGCAAAGGCCAGGATGACACTTCTTGGTGTCCTTACCCCATGACATGGTTTGCCCACTGCTGCCAGCCTCACAAAACCTTTCCCAGATACCCAGACTGCAGGAAGAAACCTGTTAACTGATTGGAAACCAGTTACCTGGCCAGATGTGGGTGGTGAGGCTCGTGGCGAGACTGGAGGCAGGTCATCCTGCCCTGTGCCCTGCTGCATTCTGCCAAAGGGCTGCAAAAGCAAAATAAAGTCAGGGTGAAAGTGAGGTGTTCACCTCTTGGCCCTCACACCCCCTCCTTTTCAGGTGACTTTGCCTTGAGCCCTCTCCCTGTGCAGCCTTCTCGATAAATCGTCTGGATTTCTTTCCCAACAGGGCTCTTATCCTCCATGTGGGTGGGCCCTTGTGTTAGCAGCAGGGCAGATGCTTTTGGCTTCCTGCTATGCATGCACAGCCTAATTTTTAGGCAAATTATGAGGGAATTTTCTAGGCAAATTGTGAAATGCTGCGAGAAACAATCGGGCTTTTGAATTAAAAATGATTATTGATGAACAAATGGCAAATCAGGCAGTGCTGACCCCAGCCGGATTCAAACAGCAAGAGAGCAGTGAGGAACAAGGAGAAGGTGCCACAAAGGTGGTAAAGGCAGCACTAAATACCATCCAGGGCCATGGATTACCAGGATCCACCAGAACTTGAGACAGTCTTTTGCTGATATTCCTGGGGGTGTGATGGCTGAAGGTGCAGGGACTGGAAAAACCCAGGGGCACACACTCACTCCTCACTGCTGGGTCCTGAAATTTCAGAGAGAAAACCTCCAGTTTCTCCCAGATTTTGAGACATTATTTTTCAGTCTTTTCCAAGTCTCAAGAGGTACATGGTTAATCTCCAAACATAAGTATTCCAAAGTGAAAAGGCTAAATAAACTGTCTGGCAAACGGAAATAGCAAAAACAGCCACCAGAACTAACTTTGCTTTGGGAGTGAAGAGCCTCCTGGTCATAGACCCCACGAGCCACACCACAGAAATGAGGAACAAAATGTACCCACAGACCCACACTCAAAGGTAAAGCACAATATTCCCCAGAACAATTAGCAATCACAACATTCTGTTCCTTCCAATTACTGTCAGCCATGGCTGAGCCTCCCACCAGGTAAAATGAGAGGGTTCAGCTCTGAAGTGTGTAACAGCTGATTAGCTGAGAGCTCCCCAGGAGCTGTGCCCGCTGTGGGAAGGCACAGAGCAGGGAGAGCATGGCAGCACTTGGGGTCACACCTGCACACACACAACACCCGCACACACAGAGCGTTAAAACCAAAATATAGTTAAAAGAGGTAGGCAGGAACCCACTCTACTGAGGACAGCGGGGGAATGCCTGCTAGAGGTGGGAAAATGGAGCTGCTTTGAAATGCATCAATACAGGAGGCTGGAGGCAGGTGGAGTCTCTAATTTGCTTTTGACATGTGCAGAACATCAGATTGTAAAGCCTGAAGGTTTGGTTTGGGACCTACATGTGTCTCCAGGGCAGTCAGCCCTGCTCCTCTTTGAATTTCATAGAATCATGGAATCTAGGAGTGTTGGGGTTGGAAGTGACCTTCAAGATCATCTTGTTCTCCCCCCTGCCACGGGCAGGGCACCTTCCACTGGACCAGGTTGCTCCAAGCCCCATCCAA
>JAWWLV010000057.1:3550171-3583728 GCA_035041135.1 Platyrinchus mystaceus | reverse complement strand
AGCCACAGCTTCTCTGGGCAACCTGTGCCAGGGCCTCCCCACCCTCACAGGGAAGAATTCCTTCCCAATATCCAATCCAAACCTACTCTCTGTCAGTGTGAAGCCATTCCCCTTGTCAAATCACCACATGTCCTTGTAAATAGTCTCTCTCCATCCTTCTTGTAGGTTCTCTTCAGGTATTGGAAAGCTTCAATTAGGTCAGCCCAAAGCCTTCTCTTCCCCAGGCTGAATTTCATCCTTAATCACTTTTTAGTCACCTGCATGAGACATTTTTCACTCCTGCTGCCTCTTCAGCAGTTTCCACTTCTGCTGGCTACCATGGGTGCAACTGGGAAAAAACATGACAGGCAAGAGTAAAAGGAGAGGGAGGAAGGGAAAGGAGATAGGAGGAACTCCAAAGTTGCTGTCAGCCACTGTTTATGGCAACAGGAGAGTTGTGTGGAAGAGATACTCAAGCAAACCCTTCTTTTCTGGGACCCACAGAAGACCCAGTTTATTGGGAAGCTGTAGGAAAGTCCTGTGAGAAGTCCCAGAGCCCTTCTTGCAAATACCTCTTGCACACAGGGTGTAGGACTCAGGGAACAGTGGAGCCAATGAGTAAAGGGAAAAGAAAAGAGAATGAGGGAAATAAAAAAGGACAAAAATGAAAGAAGGAGTGGGAAGATAAAGCAGAAAATTGGTAGGTGGGTGGGGGGATTATAAAGTACTTCTGAATAAACAAAACCAGGGAGGGGACAGTGAAGAGCAGGGCTAAGACAAACAGGTGAACGGGGTGTGTGCACCCCAGAACAAGGTGCTGCACTGATGGACAGAACTGTGGGCTGGTCACAGAGGTGCTCAGTCATTCCACAGCCCGACTCCAGCCTAATAAAATCACCCAAGCAGAGGGTGAAACCTGCCCAGCCCCAGGGCTCTGACTCAGCTCCTACAGTGCTGGGTCTCACCCTGGAAGAGCACCCCACCATTCTGGTGTCATTGGCAATATGTGAGAGAGACACATCCTCACAAGCAGTGTTGGATAATATTAAAGCAATTAGCACCTTATCAGGAGCAGGAAGTGAGGTGGGAGCTTGTGCTGGTGGCTTTGTTCAGCCTGTCACCTCTGGTGTCCCTGCCCCTTGCAGTGCTGTCCCTGCCCCTTGCAGTGCTAACCCTGCCAAGTGGGGAGCACAAGCCATAGCCCGGGTAGAGGAAGCAGAATCAATGCTCTAGGGCAGAACAGTTTAATAAAATTAAATAGAGCTCCTTTAAGTCCTCCCCATATGTAGGACAGAATAAGTTTTTCCAAGGAAATGGAATGATTCAATATTATTTGTGACAAATTATCTGGGGGAAAAAATACAATTTCCTAGTCAGCTTTCTTGCTGAATGGCTCTGCCTGGTAGCCAGCTGCCTGCCAGCTTTTGCTAACATCACCAGATCTAAAATTATAGTTGTGGGATAGTTTTTGCTGCCTGTCTGCAGTTCTCAGGAATTGTCCAACTAGATCGGTGCAGTGGCTTATCCCTTGTAACATCCTGTCCCGATGGTCACTAAAGCAAGTGCTTGGGAGGGCTGTCTCTGGTCTCTATTTCCTTATTCTTTTCTACCCAAATCTTCTTCTCTTTTCTCTCCTATGTCTTTCATTTTCTTACAGCTCTCTCATTTGCCATCTTCTTAATTTTTTTCTGTCATCTCTACTCTGATTGCTAAATCATTCTGTCTCTTCCATCCCCCAGTCCCCCTCATATCAATAACCATATTTATTTCTCCACTGGTACTGGAGGATGATCCATAGGATTCAAGTGGGAAACAGAGCCCCTTCTCCAACCTCTGCATGTAGGATGAGACCCTGGTAATAACAGAAATGGGCAGGGACCAATTGAAAATGGGGAGTGAATTTCATTTCAGGTCTGCACAAGGACATTTAGAGCTTGTGCTGCTTGGCATAATTGTTTGAAGTCCCCGCAGAAAAAGCCCAAGGGCTGAGTGGGCCAGGGAGGTTTTCAGAGCACTGCGGCTCATTACAATGATAGATGCCTTAGTTGCAGAGTAACAAATGTAATCCTTGAGATATCCTAGGTCTAACTTTCTCAAAGGCAATAATAGACCTGTGGCTGCAAGCAATTTATTTTTTTTATATATATATTTTTAAAGAACAGAGACTAAATACACAGACAGCCTTTCAATTTGTTGTTTTCCAGATACTACTGAAGCTTAATGAACAAATAAGTACAAAATTAAAGGCTCATTACCCACCCCCAAAAAAAATCCCTGCCATTTGTTAAACCTTTCAGAGGAAGCCAGGAACATGGAGAAGTGCCCATTAGGAGGATAAACATATCACAGATCTGAATGTCAAATCAAATTGAGCAAAAAATAATTAGCTTGGTGAGCATTAGAAGGGAGAGTCTGGTGTCACAGAGACTGTGTTTACCTGCCTGTACTTTCCCAGCTGGCTCAGAAGGCACTGGGGGCTGTGCAGGAATTGATGTGTCAGGTGCAAACCTCACAGCTCACTTTCATGGAAGAAGCCTGTTCCTCACCTCAGAAACCACTTTTCTTCCATCTTGAAGAAATTGTCTGTAAATGGGCTTCTCCCTGATGCCAGATGCTCTGAGATCTGAGACTCCTTTCAAGATGGGGATTTATTAACCCAAAGGTGTCCCTGAAATTGCTGTCCAGATCGTTTGAGGGGGTTTTGGATCAGGCCCCCAGTGCCAGCTGGTGGGTGGCTACAGCTCAGCTTACAAATGATGCCCTGAAACTGAACTATCTGTAGCTGAGAGTTAATCCCCTCAAAATCAATAATTCCTGATCCCTGAAGCTGTTGTTTTAGTGATGGACGGCTGGCAAGTGAGACCCAACTTTCTGAAATCAACCCTTTTCCTCCCCTCTCTGAAACAAGCTCTTTCTATTATTATCCCAGCTGATAAAACAACTGTAATCAACTCTTTTCTGCTCCATAAAATAGTTACTGCTAATTACTAATTATTGGGAATCAGCTTCCTGGCGTATCTGGAAGCATTATAGTGCTTAGGAGTTAACAATAATCACTGCTTTCAGAACAGCCACTATTCATTTGCAGGGGTTACATATGGCACACCCAAGAGTTTTTAACTGGCATAAGCCAAAAAAACTCTTTGAGAGGGAGGTTGGTGATTGGTCAGTTATTAATACACACACACATTTTTACTTGTGTTTGCATATGTGACTATTCACTGCAAATTAAAATTCAAGCCATTGCATCCACTCGATGCTTGCTGGCCATTTGCATACAAACCCACTTGATTTGTGCAGACAATCACAGTAATTGCATGGGCAAAGAGTTGCTGCCTTGTGCCTCCCTCATGCAAAAGTAGTTTCTGGGCATTAAGTGCCAGCAAGCAGAATACAAATGGGAAAGTTATGCCTGTGAGATGTTTCCTGGGGAGAGGAATTAATAAGGATCAAACAAAAGCGACCCCACTAGAGAGCAATCTTGTGGGTTTTTTTTTTACTAGGAAAACTCACTCTATAATATTTGTATAAAAACTGTCAGCTGCAGAGGGGAAGATCAGCCAAATGGATAAGGACGTATCAGCAAGGCCTGGTAAAGCAGTGAAGAGTGTATTTCATGGAATAATAGAATGGGTTTGGGTTGGAAGGGACCTTTAAAGGCCCCCTGATCCAACCTCCCTGCAGTGAGCAGGGACATCTTCAGATAGTTCAGGTTGCTCAAAGCACCAGTCCCATGATGAGAGTGTAGCCCAAGCTCGTATCCCCTGGGCATGCAGCATCAGTCGGGGTGACACAGCATATGCAGGACCCCAAGCACTCCTATCCCACCCTTTCTATCCCATGTTGTCCTCAGGAATAATGGAAACTGGAAAAGATCACGTAAGAACCTTTACTCAGGAGTTGGACTGAGAGCAAACTTCACTGGGAGTTCAAACAAGGACTTCTTTTGTGCTACTTGACCTCCCTTACATTGGTATTTCCTAAGGTAATCAAACATCTGGAAGTCCCAGAACTCAGGATATCTGGGGACTTCTGCAGTTCCCAGAAAGACATCCCCAGCTGGAATCATCAGGTGCTCACCCAGATCAAGAGAAAGCTACATGTAAAGATTTGCTCCTATGAACAGTGGAGAATCTGCTTTGCCCATATCTGAACCAGGACTGGTGTTAGAGTTTTTCCAAACCTAATTCAGAGGTGATACCTTTGTTTCTTATCCAGAATAGACTGTTGCCAAATTGTTTGCTCCCACTTTATTTCCATAAATGATGATCAGGTGGTTCTTCAGTTCATATCCCCATTTGCCATTCCTATCTCCACACTCAGGTATTCAATATTTCCTTCTCTGGCCAAGCTTTCCTTTCACTCTTTATATAAACCCCATTAAAAGCAAGCCCTTTTCTTTCCATTCATGCACTAAGTAGTATATAACACTGCTGTCTACACTGAGTAGTATATAACACTATTTCTATTTATCTTTCATTATTTTGCAAATATATTAAATAAAACAGCACCTCAACAGTAGCCTGGAAGTACTCTGGGTATTGACTGGAAGTTTTTCCTCCCTTTATTGCATCTATAAAATAATAAGTAATACTAACCAAGGTGCAAGTAACCCCCTTCCAAAATATACTCTGCTTTATGGACTTAAAGCCCCATTAATTCTGCCACATAATTCCCCTGAAGTAGAAACAGAAAATGTTCATTACAAGTAGAACAAAGGAAAATCCATCCCTTTTGATTTGCTAGAATTAATACAAACTATAGATAAGTGTTAACTATGGGAAGTGAGACGTGGAAGAGATCTTCATCACTGGTGAAGGGCATTTATTCCCATTCAATAATGTATTCCATGGAAAAATAAGCTTGTAGCTCTTTTGTTCTGATTTGCCATGAATAGCAAAGGGTGCAAAGAAGCAACAGCACGAAGTTAAGTTGAACTGAGACTCCCTTTTTATGCAAAGGCTTCTTTCAATAATTGGGTTAATTTACCAAAGTAGAAAAATGGAGCTCCGGGAGGAAGTTATTCATTTATTGCTTTATTTTCTTTTAATTTAGCAAACATTTTTTCTGTAAAGTAGAAAAAAAATACATACACAAAGAGTTTTCTTTTTCAAAAATGCCTATTTTCTTCTTGGACTCCTAAAAATAAGTCTGGCACAGAATTTTCAAAGTTTAAAAAAAGCTTGAATAACAGAGAAAAGAAAAACACTCCACAATTTTTAACTTTGATGATAGGCCTTCAGCTAATCTGAAACATTCGCAATTTTTTTGGTTTCTGGTTTAACACCCCAAAGAAAAAGGTTAGTTTTTTTAACTAACATTAACCCTTTCTCTTCTCATTCCTGCCAAAAAATTAGCAAGAGCTTAAAACTGTGTTCTATTTCAGTTTGTCCTGAAATAAATTTTATTCCAACTATTTTTTTTTTTGTTTTTCCTATGAACACCCTTAGCCAGCCTCTAGACAAGCTCATGCCAAATCCTACAGCTTATCATCTCATTTCAAAAGTGGAGATGAACTCTACTTCCCTTGAAGAGTGAGCCCAGGATCACTGGGGGATGGGATCCAATTTCCAGAGACCAATTTCCATCCAGAGGTAAATTCCTATTGTGAATCATCCACATCTTAAATTTGACCAAGCCCAAACTTCAGCTGGAAATTTAATGAAATCTGAAAACTCCCTACAGCTGTAAACACAAGTTCAGTCATCGATCCGTGTTGTCTTCTTTATTTGCTATTTGTTCTGGCCTGAGAGAGCCCGTGTAACTTGTGGAGTTGAGTCCAATAAAGCAGAGACAGTCCCTGAATCTGTTCCTGTGGGCTCCATGACCTCAGCCAGTATTTAATTTCCTTGTGACTGACAACTGAGAGAGGTGTCAGCAGACAAAAGCTCCCCTTGGCATGGGATGGCTAAAAGATTTCTGTGGTCTGTGAAAACACCTTAAATAAGTGAGGAAATGTGCCCCAAGCTGATTACTCTTCCCAGGTACTCCAGGTGATGGCTCAGGAGATCTCAGCTGGCAAATCCAATCTGCCCAGCTGTCTCTCTGCTGCCCTTCATTCCACTTGCCTCAAGCAAGCTCAAATGATGAGCTAGAGCCCAAATCAAAAAAATCTATCTGAAATCCTTCTCTTTAAAACTTTGGACAAGTTCAGCCTCACAAACTGCCAAAGGGTAATTAATCAAAACTCTTAGGAGTGCTACATCTGAGCTTCTGAATGTTGCACAGATGTACAAGAATCACTGGCTAGACAGTATTTATAAGTGATCCTGAGGCTCATAAATCACCACACAATAAATCCTGAGTTAAGAGGACCACAAAAACATCCAGGAGCTAAGCAACCAAATAACCATTATAATAATTAATACTGGTCTTGTATAAAATGCTCTTTTTCACTAGTAGATTTCCAAGTGTTTGACAAAGTACGTGATTACAGACCTGGTCAGCATAATTTCATCTAAACTGCTTTCCATTGGGAAATGATGTCTCAATAAACCTGAAATGTCTCATTATTTGTTGCCTCTTCTTTCAGTACTGCTAACATACAGTAAAATGCCTTATAAAAACAGACATTTAAAAACACCTTTGTTTTTCACCTGAGCCATAAACTGTGTTCGAAATTAAGTTTCCAGATATGAGGGGAAGGGGAGGGGAAGGAGAAAGCAGAGAAGAATTTATAGTTTACGATAGATCTTGCAATTAGCTGAGTGTCATTCCAAACCAGAAGAAAACAGTTCTTTAATGTTTACCACAAAATTATCAGCCAACCATTTCAGCATCTCTTAGTAAAATAGGGGCAGATGGGGGACAAAGTCAAGGCCTTGCCTGTCCTTGACCTCCAAGGCATCTTCGCTCACACTGATCCCTCACTGCACATGGAGATCTGAAGGTGGAGGAGGTGCCCTTTGACAAGTTCCTCCCAATTATATTGTGCAAGAGCTAAAGAGATATTGGTGCCTGCTAATGAAACCAAAGGCCCCTACAAGCCCTTTGTGCCCTGGGGTTGTGCATTTATAAATTACAGAGGTTTTGCAGCACGTTCGATCTCGCCCTGCAGACACCAACCCTTTGCTAAACGCTGCTCCATGTGCAGCACACAGATAGCTTTTATTTATTGCCTAAAAGACAGCTGTTAATCAGTTAGAGCAACCAGTTGCAAAATACTTTGAGCCAACTGGATTAAAGTGATTAGGAGATTATTAAATGGATTAAGTTCTATCGATAACTGGTTGTCAGCCAGAAGAGCTAAAGTCCTAATCAGTCAGAGAAAAAAAAAACGTGCCAGCCACTTACATTTGTGGTTCACCTTGAACTTATCTGTAACTTCAACTTGTTTCAGTCATGTTTCTATAGCAACCAGGGTAATTGACATTAATTACCATATTTTGTCTGTGGTTATTTTGTGCTAATTTCACTTTTTAATTGCTTCGAATTACAATGTGAGCCCAGAGCAACTGGTTTTTTAAGGTTCTGAGGACATCAACACGCATTGCCCTTTTCCCCAACATACACCTGGGGGGCGTCCCAGGGTCCAGGGTTTGTCTAACTGGGAGAAGAGAAGGATTCAAGGGGTCCAGGAGTAGCCTCCCTCTATGGAAGTCACTGAGAAGATGGGTCACATTCTGCACAGCAGCAAATGGTGGGAGGGCAAGCGACACAAAGGGTGTAAATTGAACAGCAGCTCATGCAGGATATAAGGGAAAAAATTATCTCCATGAGGGCAGTCAAACACTGGAGTAACTTGCCCAGAGATGTTGAGCAGTCTCTGTCCCTGGGAATCTTCAAGACTGAACAGGTTAAACCCTGGGCTTCCTGCCCTGGCCTCAAGGCTGACCTTCCTTTGGGTAGGAGGTTGGACTGGGCAATTCCTGTGGTCCCTTCCCACCTTAACTCTCCTATGACTTTATACTCCTGTGAATATTTATTTCTTTTGTTATTTTTGTATAATCATAAAAATTATGAATACACAGCATCTCATAGGGTGTAGCAGGATTTATACTCTGCCTGAGGAACTTCTGATTTGTCTTTACTTATTCACTAGAGGTATTCCAGTGCTATTCCCATCAAAATTCATGGCTCCATTGTATATGTCCTCACAACTGAGATTTTGACTGCAAATCCCTAAAGGTATTTAACACACTAACCCCCACTGAAAACAGTGCTTAGCCATGTTAGAAAATGCTGCCCTAGAGGGAGCCCACAACTGTGAAATATAATTCCTTTTTGTTTCTGCAATAGGTGACATACGCCATAAAACAAGGTTACTGTACCACATAGCTGCTGTCAAGCTGGAGGGGAAAAAAATAATGAATTTACTCTCACCACAAACATTGGATTTTTGCATAAGCATGAAAACTTCAAAGCCCCTCTAACAACAACGAATGAGGCTGTGTTAAACTTATTGGATAAAAAAACCCCCCGATGCTGTAATTCTCTGTGTCACTGAAAATCTTGCCAGGGCATTATAGCCCTGAAAGTTGTAGGTTCAAAATGTAGTTAAAACTCCGTGTTCTGAAGTATCAAATAATACTTCATTATTCTAAGGTTGGAAAGAGAATTTCTACTGTGTCTGTACATGTATCATGAAAAAAGTTGGTGTCTTGGGTAGGAATAGGGCATGACAGAAATAAGTAGAGAAATGTAATAGTTCACCAAAAACATTGGAAGGCCATTACATTTACAAAACAAGACAAAATCCCTATTGATAAATTTTGGAAAACATCTGAAGACATTGCTCATTTATTTCTGACTTTTGAACCAAGATGTGTTGAGGTTCATGCAGTGATGGTGCTCTCTGTCCTTTAAAAACCCAAAATGTTTGTCCTGCCAAGCTCTATTCTGAGCTGGGGCACAAGGATGGCCATCTTCACTGTAAGGAGATGGGTTTTTTTCTCCAATATCTGGAGAGAGCCTACAAGAAAGATGAAGAGAGACTATTTACAAGGGCCTGGAGTGACAGAATAAGTGGGAATGGCTTCACACAGACAGAGAGTAGGTCAGATAACCCTGGGAAGTAGAGATGCTGGAAGATGGGCTGGTTTTGGAGCTCAGGTTGCTAAAGTTTCAGAGAGAGTATTAGACTTGTTTGTAAATCTTCACTAGTATTTTCAGAGTCTGAGTTATATGGTTACCTGGATAAATATATGGATCTGCGGATCTGCTTGAAATGGTGCCTCTGAATTACAAAAAACCATGGCTCTGAGAGGAGGAGGGAGAGGAAGGCAGAGGAAACTGAGCCTGTTTTCAAACAGTGGCCTGGAGTAATTTTCTAACCTTCAGCCTTGCTTGCAGACTCCTCTTTGCTGTTTGATTTCCATGCTTGGAGACAGCTTTCCTGATGCTCCACGTGGAGGAGGCAACAAACCCCTAGATTGTACCACAGCACAGTGTGTTCAAAAGAATGCCATCCCTGGGTGTAGAACCAGGTAGCAGAGCTGAGGGCAGCAGAGCTGGCTGCTGGGTAGCAGGAGAGATGAATGTGACCCGGGATAATGGACTGCACAGAACTTCTGAATATCTTCCCTTAACGAACAAATACGACTGTTAAAAAAATACATTTCATAATAACAATTCAGCTCTGCAGTCAGATTCTGCAGTGGCTGAGTGATGGTTTATTAACTCAGACATTGCTGCATAGAGAGCACTTGCAGTCCTTGGCCTTACACTTAATAACTCACTAAGCATGAATGGGTTCAGTAATTCATTCCTTGTCTTGTGTGACTGCTCAAAAACCTCATTGGGTTGAAATTTATGGCTTGTTCTTGCAAGACTGAGAGCACCTCCTGCAGGTCTGGGACAGCCCCACACTCCCGCTAAACTGAGCCCAGAGCTGTGGGGGGCTGAGCAGCACCAGGACCAGCAGCTCCTCCTTAGTTGTGCTGAGAGGGGATGCTTGTGTTAGGCTTTCATATGAATCTGGGTTTGATTGCACCTCAAACTTATATTTTAGTGCTCTCTGACTTTGGGCTACCCTCTTCTTTTTGTGTCTGGTATCACACAATTGACTGAGGAGGCTGGAGAACAAGCACAAAGACAAGAAAGCAAAACTTAGTCAGCTAAAGGAAACAGAGGATGTACCTCAGAGGTAATTATTAGAAATTTGCTTCCTTAAGGGTTTTTTGATGGACTCCTGGATTTAGTGAGAGTAGCAGTGCCTAAGTTGGGACCCAGCAAGGCTTCCTCTCTATTTTGAAGCCACGTTCTCCAGCAAAGTGAGAGCAGACTCAGTATTCCTGATGCTTGTAAGGCAAAATCCTGAAGGGAGAGAAACAAGAACTGCAAAATCCCTCTATGGCTCAATGCAAATGTAGTGTTATAAAACCTAACAGCACAACTGAGGCCATGACAGGAGCAATAAACATTAGATGGTCCATATACTGGAGAGTACCTGAAGTCCTCCCCTCAGTGGTGGGACAGCAGTGCCATACAGAGGAGGATGAGCTCAACTCCTCAGCCAAAGCTCAATCTTTTACTGGCAAATCCTATTGCCCTTGAAAAGCTGCCTGAGACACAGCAAGACACACTTTCACCAACAGGTTCTGCCTACAGATGCTGATGCATCTCACGCTCAGAGTTGTCACTCAGCATTGGGACACCCCAGCCCTGGCTGTGAACAGATGTGGGCAGATGAGCAGCCTTGAGGGGAAACTTGAAATCCTCCAGTATAAACATAAGGTAATTAACTTTTCCTGTGATTTTTTGTGTGCTGTCCTCTTTACTCTTTTTAAAGATGGGAAGGCCAAGTTGAGTGACAGATTCTTCCTTCCTTCTCCAGACCCTGTTGCTGTTTCCCTGCAATAATCTCTAAAATTGACATTTTCAAAGAGACTGAGGAAGTGAGAGCTCCCAAAAGGGACATAAACATCCAGTCCCCTTGGGAAAGCCCAGACTAGACCATCTATGAACATGAAAGTATGGAGCCTCCCAAACCTGGGAGGCAGAGACATGTTAGGTGGAAAGAAACAGAGGGATGTGATTTATTCAAGGTCATTCACAATGTCAGATGCAGAGCTGGGAAATAGCACTTGTATCATCAACCTCCCTGTTCGGATTTCAAAAACACTGAATTATCCTTCTTCTCCCTCAAAACACAGATACTTTGTTTCTTCACTCATCCAAGGTGGATGTAAATCAGGAGCAAATACCACACAAGTCCCCAGTGTTACTTCGTGAGGGGAGTTGAGGTGTGCCTAATGCTCAGATCCACCAGGGATTTCAGCAGGAGTCGGATGCCTAAATTAAGTGAATTAAGTCTTGAGTGTCTTCGTTCATTAATGAAGAAAAAGCAGGGGAAAGAGTAGCTGTAATTAGAGCAAAAGGAATTCCAGGGAGTAGCTGCATGAATAGTCTCTGATATTAAAAAAGATTGGCTTCAAGCTCATTGGTGCTCACTGGCATGAAAGAGAGTTTTGCTCACTGGAGCGCTCTGAAAATATGAGAACCAACACATTCAGTCCTGTAGCCCTTTGGAGGGTGAACATTTCACACTGGAGAGCATGAATGGAAAGCCAAGTGTTCATCCCCATGGGGGAGCACGTGCACTGTCCACTGCCAGGGTGACCCTCCTGTGGCAGGGAACAGGGAACTCTGTCCACCGTGTGTGATGGACCCTCAGACTTTCACAGTCTTAAATGAAGTTTAGGACTCACATGCAGTGTTTGGGACTCACATTCTACCCACGTGCAAGGGAAAAGTCTGCACAAAGCTGAGCAGATAGGAAAAAGGTGGCACCTTGTGAGCAGTTTATTAGTGGGAGGAAAGGGTAGTTGTTAAAAATTGCTCATGATGAGAGTGCAAAGCAATGCCTGCTGCTCCCCACATCTGTGCCTAGAGCCTGGCTTGCTTTCAAGCCAAAAAACAAAGAGACCATACCTTTTTCAGGGGTGTTTTGCACACAGGTTTCCTTGGCCATGATTCTTGTAATAGGGATTTCTCTTGGACTTCCTGGGGAATTATCTCCAACATGGT
The DNA here is from genome assembly GCA_035041135.1 of Platyrinchus mystaceus. Lineage (NCBI taxonomy): Eukaryota > Metazoa > Chordata > Aves > Passeriformes > Tyrannidae > Platyrinchus > Platyrinchus mystaceus. The sequence continues at coordinate 3,571,782 of JAWWLV010000057.1, read as the reverse complement.
GCTCCTGTGCAACAGACCCTTCAACCACCTGAAAGACAGTCACCAGTTGTTGGTGAATCACATCTACCCAGTTTTGCCTTTTTGGAAAACCACAATGAAGTACATTGTGGGCCAAACAGTCTCTGTAACTGCTGCCACAACACAGGTAGTGCCTTTCATTTGCTCTGTATAAACCATGTTTGTGCACACACATCTGTATTGATAAACTGAAAGGTTCTGGCAATTATGGTGAGATAAGCAGAAAGAAATTAGACACCCAAGGGGCTTCATCAAGCAAGATCTTTGCTAAGTGCAGTGGATGTGGGAGCAGGATGATTTGTCCTGGGCACAGAAGCCACCAACTTATTGTTATTTGGGTATAAGGCAGCAAAACTGTGAGATGTGCTGAAAATGAAAGCAAAGAACATTTTGAGTTGTTGCCTGTAATGTCTCCAGTGCTTTCACCCTGGCAACAGTGCTAAATTATTTGTAAAGTTACAGTGATTTTAATGACATAATCTGGTTGGGTTTAAAGCGGTACAGAAAGGATCTCAAACACATGGCACAGCTTTGTATGTAAATCAGGCAGCTTCAGTTACAAAACAGTCAGGAAGTTTTGTGGAGCTGTCCCAGGAGGGTTGGAGCTGGTGTGGATGCAAAAGGGCCACCCCAGCCAGCAGGACCAGCTTGTTAGTGCTTGTTGGACAGAGCTGGGATGGGGAATAGCTTTCCTTTCAACCTCTGATACAGTGGAATAGCCAACTGGACCTTTAAAACCCTTTGTTTGCATATGAAACAGGAATAGCACTACACAATGGCATGAGATGTATAGGAACAAATTCTCTAAATTTAGCTTAATTACTTAATTTGATCTTTGAAACTAATAATAACCAATGCTAATTTTGCTTCCTGCTATCTTCTGAATGGAACCTGTGAATTTCTGAGGGAATTGGAAGCTGGCTGGTGAGACCTAAATTTAGCTCAAGTAACAAGTGTCAACCCCTCTCTAATCCCACTCTAATCTGACAAGTACCCCTGGCATTTGTGCAAAAATTAGCACCTTCTGCTGCATTCCCTTCTGCCCAAGCATGTGAGATTGTTTGGGCACTCAAGGCTCTCAGGTACAAGCATAATTGCTGGATGAAATAGATAGTTTTATAAATATTCTGGAGGAAAACGTCTGTTTTATAAACTTGTCACCAGGAAAACTTTTACAGCTTTTTAACCTGTAGTTTGAGAAATCCGAGCAGTGCCTTTATAAAGCTCATTTTATAAACTGGAAATTCTGTTCTCTTTTTGCCATGATAAGCAAGGACAGATGACCTCAGAGACGTAAAAGACATCAGAGGTGGAGGACACACAGCAAAGCAGCTGGGCACTTCAGCTGCCTTCTGGATGCACAGAGCAATGAAAGCCTGTTCTCACTGCCTCCCACTGAGCCCATGTCCCTCCAGAGGCAGCACCAGCAGTTTGTCTCACTGACACAGCCCATGGCCAGTGTTTGGGGCTCAGCATGAGCTGTGCCTGCCCTGCCATTCCCAGGCAGCCTGCACAGTGAGCTGGCACAGACAGACCTGCAGGCAGCAAAGGCTTCACTTTGTCTTCTAGATTTAACTCCAGTCCACTACAGAGTAAGAGGTTGATAAGGGTGACTGAGAGGGTGACAGATGAGCATGGATGCCTCAGACTCCGCCAAGGATTTGCATAGAAACATAAAGCAACAGCCTTGCTCATAGACCAAAAGGTTCACTCCCCCCATCCTCCAAAAATGTTCAAAAATATGATAGAGTCTAAATGCATACCTTCAAGCAGAGTGGGTTTTTCCCTCTTGCCTACACAGTAGATTATAGTTAATTAAACCTCTGCTCACATAAACAGAACAAGAAAGGATGTAAAAGTAATGAGCTGACAACATGGGCTGTATTATGTTGGGCTTCTAAGAGAATTTAATTTGGAGAAGAATTATGCACAAGCTGAAAGACAGTCCATTAAACTGAGCCAACTGTCTGTAAAGAGATAAAACAAAACAAAAAAAAAAGTGTTCTGTCTCTTGTGAAATAAATAGGAGGTTGCACCTTCCTTTTAACTTTGGGGGTGGCAGGGCTGCACAGGCAGGGGCAGGAGCCAGGTGGCCACGAGTCCCCACCATGGGGACAAAGACACTGGGCATCTTCCTCCCAGAGAGCTGTGACAGTGATGGGGACAGAGCTTGCAAATGGGACAGGGTGAGAAATGCCTAAGTCTAGACAAACACTTGTAATACTGACTCTGGTAAAGCCCCACACAGGTATTGGATCCCAGGAACATCTCCCTGTCAGGAGCACCAGGTGTCTGTGCTGAACAGGTTCTGGTCCAGGTTCATGTGTGGCCTGCAGAGGACACGGGTGGTGCTGTCTGTTCTGACTAGCTGTGATAATTTCCTCCTGTTATTATCTTTTTTAATCATAAAGGTAGATAGTCAACAAATCACATAGCAGATAAACTGAGGTAGGCCCTCTTCTACTGACACCTCCAGAGCACTAAAGGAGCACAGGTTCCTCCTTTATTTTTTCATTTTTTCTTTTTTTTTTTTTTTTTTCTTTTTTTTTCAATAAAAAAGGCTCTGGGGTTAAAGTGATTTGCACAACCCATGGATATCCCCCAAATTATTTAACTTTATTTGGTGAAAGGTTGTGTCACTTAATCTCTTCCCCATCCAGGCCTTCCCAGCAGCTGCAAAGAAATAATCCCTTGAAATTCTTCCTTCCAAATATTTTGCTTAAGCCTCAGGGGGATGATGTTGATGGGAGCTGAGAAATTAAAGGATTTGTTGTCTTCAGTTTAGATAAAACAGGAGAAATAATTTAGAGTAGAATGAAACTATTTTTTTTTAGTTCTCTAAGCAAATTCAGAAAACCTCTACAACTGCTATTTACTTGAGATTTAATAAAGCTTTACATATAACATCTTCTCCAGACACTCTTTAGAGAAAGAGTTAAAATAATTATAAGATAAAATATTTATAAGAGGGACTGCCTTAGTTTACCTTCTGTGTACTGTGCTTATTTGTTGACTGTCTGCCTTTGTTACTAAAACAAATATTAATTAATGTAAGAAATAAAAATAAAACCACACTGTAAACATGGTTATTTTCACTTCAGTAGCCTTGATGACATTCACCTTAAAGAGCTTTTTATCATTGATTCCAGTACTGGCTCTGAACAGGTTCATTGATTTCAGGGCAGGTACTTTAAGTGCACCGAAATAAATGAAAAAATAGAGTTATTTCCGTTTGTCCCTATTGCTTTGTTCAGCACTTTTGCCTTTCCTGTGTTTGTGGAAAACTTCAGGCAGAAGCTGTGTATCAGCCCTTAAAAAGCAAGGAACCATCTGAAAAGAAAATGAGTGAGAACATTTCAATTTGCCCTGTTTTTGCCAGCTGGCCAGATGCCGAAGGGAAGGATCAAGGGAGAGCTGAGCATCCCAGTGTTCAGGTCTGTGAATGGAGAAGTTCTATCTGCTCCCTCCACATCCCTCAGCTTTTGTTTGCTGCCTGTTTGGGTGGGCAGCATGATTGCTGTGGCAGGACCATTATCTCCCTGCTTCCAAAGGGATGAAATCCAGCAGAGTCCATTTGTTTTGTACGTTGACAATAATCCTTCAGCTTCCGAAAACCACAAAGGCCCTTAAAATAAATACCACAGCCCAGCAAAATAAAACTGTCAACATTTAGACTGAGATTTCTTGAAGAAGTTGGGCACTCAGCAATAATACAGCCATGAAAGGCTGCTGGATGTGCTGCTCCACCAGATCTCGGGGGCTGTTTCCTGGCACAGCTGCACAGGGGAGGCTTGAGGATGCAGAGCTGTCACTGCACCCAGGCTCTGCCAGCAGCACCAGCTTCATCCAGTTCTCCCAGTTTTTCAGATAAATAAAGCTTGGTTGTGTTTGGGCACTTAGGACTGTGTCTGGTAGGAGAGCAGGTCGTTAGAGGGTCGTGCTCTCCACCCACATGGGTTCTGAGGAGGGTTGGGGACGCAGCAGCAAAGGAGGTGATGCGGCTGAGGGTGTCTGTGTGAAGGACCAAGACACAGCTAAGGAACACATGGCATATCTCCAAGGGTTTTTCTCTTTTTCTGGGCATGGTCTGCCACTCAGCCCAGTCCCAGCAGCCCTGGAGATGAAGAGAAGCCAGAGCAGTGGGTGGCAGAAGAGGTTGAGTGCTCCCTCAGCGAGCTGCACTCATGTGCTTACCACTTCCAGAGCTGAGGGAGCAAAGCTGAGAGGTGCACATGAGTTTCCTTGTGGGATTGAACTTTGTGGCACTCTATTTAAGGCTCCAGAGTTTCCAGGTAAGGTATTTCCAGTGAGATGTAGAGTAGCTGTATGACAGGAGTTTATTAAGCCACACCCATGACGATGTTCACACAAGAGCTGGTACTTGCAGACTTTCTGGAAATTGAGCTGGGATTGATCAGCTCTTTGACATGACCTGGCAAATCCACTCTACTTTGTATAAAAAGTGGTATGGGATGAAGCTGACTTAGCTCCCCAGCCCTGTAAGCTCTCCCTCATAGCCAGATCCCTTCTATCCCTTTTGTTTTGCCACTCCTTAGCCACCTCCCCACCCATATCAGAAGAGCATTTCCAATAATCCTTTCCACTAATCCTTTCCTGTGTCCTGTCTCCATTCAGGATGAATGGTCAGAACTTGATGCCTTCTGGTTTTTACAGGCCTACCTTGAAATAAGCTCAGGGTTTCTTTACAGCTGGGTGTGCTGAACAAAAAAAGTTATGCTGCTTTAATATATCTGAAACCCTTGAGCTGCTGGGGAGGACCCCACACTGTTGCACATCTCTGCCTGAATGATACTGAAAACAAATAAAATTATTTTCTGTGGTCATTTTAACAAAATCAATGCCCAGAGAAATCCTGCAAAAATAGCCTGTCCCATGCTGCTGGTGTTAACTGGAAACCAGTTGGAAATTCTTACCAATAAACACTGATCTGCAGTTGATCTCTGAGCATGATCTGAATCCTTCTGTGCATTTTGTTTGCACTCTGTGTCTCCAGGCTCCCACAATTGCTTCCCAGACACTGGCACTCTCACTAAGGCACTGAAGCTGTTGGACATCCCGTTAGATCCTGAGCTTGCCTGGCATTGTCTTGTTGTTACAGGTGGGGGATTAGAAGTTTAAGGCCTCGGAGCTTAATGGCCTCAACGGGTGGAGAGCGTGGCACTGGCTGAGAAAATGACAAAAATCAATAGCTAATCCAGTGCAGTCAGTCAACCTTTTCAAAGCCTCATCCCTATTGATTTCCAAGAGCTGCTCTTCTTGTCCCTTGACGTAATCAGTCTGTTTGCTCAGCAGACAGACTCGCTCTCATCCACTCCCCCACCCCACTTTTTTGGGCTTTTTACACTTAGAAATGGATTACTTAGATCCCCCCAGCTTTTCATCTCTGTAGCTGTTGTCAGAGGAATGATTAAAGGGGAGGCAGACTGGGCAACCATCCCCTACCAATCAAGGGAGAGTTGACCCACGGTGTGATGGATGTTTCAGGAAAGGAGCAGGCAGGCTTTGACGTGGGAGAAATGGAGAACATCTGCTCGGGTCAGATAGTTCCAATTCAGGTAGTGAACACAGGAAAAAAAAAGAGATTGCTTCTTTCTGCTTTCCCCATCACTTTGAAGGTACATCAGAGTCACCACACTGATAGAAAAGTCCCTATGGCACCATGTGAATTCATGGATTAGGGTGCAAGTACCTTGGGGCAACATGTCCTCTTCCAGAGAGGATAACAGGTTTTTTCCTTCACCCACCCTGCTCTGGCTATTTGAAAGAAAAATTTTGGGGGCATCTAGACAGCCTTTAAAAAAATCACCAATATAAGGACACCTATTGCTACGAGAAACTCAGCATAGTGGTGCTGAGCTGGGTCACCCCCGGGCAGAGTGCTGAGCTGGGGAAGCTTCTGCATGTGTGACTTTCCCAGTGTTGTACATCCACACCTCAACATTTCCCATCCCCAGAACACAAAGCTACTGGGAAAGCAGAAAGGTAGACAGGAACCATTAGCCACAAGCTCAGAGCAAGCTCAGCATGGGAAGGTCCAGACTTTCCAGACTGACTGATGTTAAATAAGAGTCAGCTCATAGGAACCTGGAGTGTGTTTAAAATAAAAACACCAGTTAACATGTGATGCTTTGAACCAATTCAGTAAACAAACTCAGAACAGTAAACTGGCTATGCAGTTGCCGAGGAATGTGGGCATCCCTGCTAGAGCCAGGGCATCTGCAGAGGTGCATCTGCAGTGTAAGAATGCTCCAAAAAGACAGAACAACACTGCAAAATATATGAGAGAGGCTTCTCCTGCCATCTCTATCTGCTGCCCTGGCAGAGAGGGGGACAGTGCAATCAGACTTTGGCTGCACCTCAGAGCAAGGTCCTAGGTGGGAAACATTCCCTTGGCCCAAACTTGCCAACTAAGCATAGGAGGGGGACCAGAAGGAGAAAGTAGATTAGTTGGGACTTCACAGGAGCTCTGGACTCAGAGCAGGACTGTGCTGTTGTTTGAGCTGGGTGGGTCCTGTCCTTTCACAGACTTGTTCATTCCCTGCTCTCAGCTGACCTGGCACTGTAAGCATAGGGAGATAAGGAAGCATAATTTGCTGTAATGTTTTTCTCCCCAGGCTGCTTTACTGTGCCTCAAACACAGCAGATGAATTCTGTCTGTCAAATCCAGTTACATTTCATTCCATCTCCTGTAGCAGGGATCAGAGGGCAGACATTTATCAGGCAAGCAACTGAATTACCAAATTGCATTCCTAAACCAACTGAACAAACAAGCCCCTCTGTGACTCTTTTCCTGGGGGGGAGACCCAAACACCCAGTATTTTTCCTTGGGAATTATACTGAAGCATCTGCTGTTGTTAGACCCGCCAGAATGACTCCAGCAAAACAGCAGCTATGGAAGAGCAGGACATACTCGGCAGAGGCCACTTCAGAACATGTTATTAATGTTATTTCTTCTGGTAGAAATTGTGACATGCACAAAAACACATCATCTCCTGAACCTACGGGTGTCAAGAGCAAAACCACCTCTGTGCCTGCTGCTCCCTTTTGCTCCAGGGAAGAACAGCTCTGGGCTCCTCAAAGCCAGTGTTTTATGATACCTGCAGATGGGACAATCTGGCAGCAAAGGTGGCTGTTGGTCCCCTTCCTACCCAGTTAGTGTTAATGGCCTTGTCTGAAGTCATCTGGTACAAAAAGCAGAGGGGACAGAAGATCAGCCTTTCAGAGCCACACAGCAGGGTCTGCTGGCCAATCTGAATTTATTTTAATGAGAATTCAGCCAGCATGTGCCATAACATCCTCAGCTGGTATGTTCCAGGACACAGTGAGGAGGAATTAGTCTAAAACAAGATCTGCCATCAGAGGAGGATGGTTGGCGAACTTCTGATGAGAGATCATTTCTCTAATGATTTTCTCTCAGGGATCTTGCCAAGTTAGACCCTGTCCCCTGTCAGTTGGCCTTGGAATAATGGATAGACTTCAAGGAAGAAGTCCTTAAAGGAGACCATGACCAGGATGTCCAACATGATGGGCTTTGGGGGGGGTGGGGTTGGGCAGTTTTACTTCCAAACTATCACTGTGCTGCACCACAGCCAGGTCCAGACTCCTGATCCCTGGGGATGTGACTCCTCCTGGTCCATGGTGCAGGCTGATGACTATGGGCATCCCTGTGTGGATCTTTCCAGCTGATGCTCTCCAGGTTGCTCCCTCCCTTTTGCCACATGTGACACTGAGAACTGCATTTTCTAATGACAAAGAGACAATTCTTTCAACACAAAGAAGGTTGTATTTGCCAAGAGGAACAGAAGGAAGTGGCTGAAAGGGACAAAGAAGTGTAGCTGCCTGTATTGTGTTCCTGAAGGCTGATGGCTCCCTCAGGGGCTGGCCATGGACTGACTTGTCCATGGAATATCACATTGCCTGAGGAACTGAAGAGTTTGCTCCTCTCCAAGGCTCCATGTCCCAGCCTGTCACATCTGACAGCTGCCCTCTCCACTGCTCTTACTGCAGCGTATGACCTGTAAGGTTTATTATCCCCCTTTGATCCTCAGCTTAGCTTTGGGAAGACCATGCTTTTGCCAGCAAGGAGGGTGAGGCAAAAGAATTCCCCAGTCAGTAACTCCCTGCTTTGTTCTTATGGGTTTGTGCACTCGCTGATTTGGCTTTATAACAGCCCTTCTGATCTCACTGCCACACAAAAAACTGATGTGAGGGGAAAGGAAGATGTGTGGACAACACCCACAGGAAGTAAAGGTGTTTCCTCTGTGAGGCAGAGAGTCAGTGCTGGTCTGGGGGACAGGAGAGGTGCCTTCTCCTTGGGACAGATCTGCTTTGACATGGGCACCTCTCCTCCTCCCACCCTACCCACCCTGACACTGATGCCTCGGGAGGTTCAGCCCCTTTGGCATCCCCTGGAGTCAACAGAGAGAGTCTGGTTGTCACCAGCCCCTGATTCTGAGCACTTCTGAGCTCTCCATGGACCAGGCAAAGAGAGCAGGTTGTTGGCAAAGGCAACCAAGATTGATAAGTGAAGCAGGCAATGTGATCTCTGCTGTGTTCCTAAAGGTGCCATTTTTCAGCTTAGATGCCAAAGCAGAGTCTTGACTACTTGCAATAAATAAAAATCCTATTTTTAATATTCTGCAAAGGGGAAAGTTCTTATCCCAAGGGCAACGACTACATTTTCCTATGAGTGGAGGTGTTATCCTTGTGGAACTGACTACATTTTAACCTAAATTATTGCTAAAAAGAATGAATTTTTTATGTGATGATGACCTTTTCCAGGAAAGCTCAAGGCTTTGTAGGTGCTGCACAATGCTTACACTCTATACTAGTGTTGACTAGACCACACTAAAAATAACTTCATGGCTTAATAGGACAAAATACGCCTGCTGAAGTGCTGAGAATTAGATTCCCAAATCTATATTTAGGCACTACATAGAGGTGCACCTGATTAATGAATGATGCATTCCAGAACACATTTTAGCCACTCAGTTTTGCAAATTCAGTCTTAATTTTCCAGTGGACATAACTAACGGTGATGTGATTAGTTTACATAAGTAGTAAACAGGTAATTACTTTTTCATGCATTCATTAAACATTTAACCAGCATTTATACATGTAAGTGACATATAACAAGGTAGCTTTAACAAGTTCATTTGGGATTCAGATTGCAAAGATGTTAATTGACATTTAATAGGTTTGCAATTGATCTCTGTCATATTATGTTGTGGGAAAATGCTAAAACGTATTTCAGCACAATGGAAAATAGTACAATGTAATGCAATATTAAACATATCACCAAGATACACTATTACTGCAGCTACATAAAGCTAAACTAAGCTACACAAGAAGTAATTTACCAGTTTAAAATTGTGTTAATCTTCAATATTTTGCTTCAAACTGCCTACAGAAATTTAGGAGGCAACAGTTTCACATGGCAATTAAGAAAATATGCGTACATGTAATAATGGGAGGGGGGCTACATAGCTACATACAGTGCATACATACCCAGCTCATTGCTGGTTTTAATATTTAAGTAGGTATCAGTATATTTACAGAAGCCCAGACACTGACTTTCATGAGTGGTGACATGCCTGAAATAGCTCCGTTTATTATTATAATTGCCTGGTGCTTATACATTTATAGCTCTTTCCAGTGACCCAGAATTACAGCAGGCTGTGAGCTGAAAGGCTTGTGTGGGTATTTCTGAACAAATATATATGGATTTTGTCCAGGTAAAACATTTCTGACACCTTGGAGCAGGACACTGGGATTTAACATGAGGTCAGCTTTTATGGCAAGGATACATCGCTTGTTTTATGACAGTGGAGCACAACTCAGGCTACAAGAGGCACAGTGACCCAGGGGAGGTGGAGAGCTTGTTACACTACCTCAAAAATGGAAAGAAGGAGTATACAAAGATGGGAAAGAAGGAGTATTAAGAAGACTTGATTGCAGTTATTCTAAATATCACTGCCTGCATCAGAGGGTGTTTGGCACTGAACAGACTCCCCAGGGCAGTAGGCATGGGCACGGCCCCAAACCTGTCAAAACTCAGGGAGTGTTTGGACAACGTTTTCAGGGACAGGGTGGGATTGTTGGAGTGTCTGTGCAGGGCCAGGGGTTGGACTTTGATGATCTTTGTTGTTTCCTTCCAGCTCAGGATATTCCATGATCCTATGGTACAGTGAGCTGAGCAGGCAGGATGGTCCAGGTGCAATGTTTGCATTTACAGCCTTCTCCCTTGGAGCCAAGGTCCTGAGGTGAGAATGAGTGACCTGCAGGAGGGCAAGGACTGCCTTGCACAGAGCATTAACTTTACAGGAAGGGCTTGAAATAACTTCACTGTGTTAACATCCTCCAGAGCTTTCACATGGATGGAAACAGGGCCTGATTTATCCAGAGGTGCATGAGCTGGATTGCTGCTCTGGGGCTGGAACTCATATCAGCCTCACTGGTTATTCCACCTCATATCATCAGGTGCACCCAACTGACAAAAGCATCACTGTTTGTCCACATCAAACCATCTTCTGAGGCTTCTCATAACTTCACTCCCTGGATTGAGCTGCGATCTGATCATGTATTTTCCTCCTGTATAAGTAATCTCTTTCGGATGACTTTTTTGTTTGGCTTTTCACTCGCTGACTTTGGGTCCTGAAAAATGAGCAGCCACTGCTGATCACGTAGAGTTTTAATCTGATAAGCCATAGGACAACAGTGCTGCTCAGACCTCAGAATATACTTTCTCAGTGAATTCTAAAGGATGCTGTCAAACTGGATCTGTACAAACTGAATTTGATTCTTTTTGCATGTGTTGTGAAATTTCCCATTATTTGCCAAAGGAAATACAAGTAGAAAAGATTGTTAAAGGTCAGGAAGAGGCAGGGAGTCTGATATGTCCAAGTCCTGGGTTGGTGCTTTGCTGATTAGCTGGTAGGGGAAGCACCTCACATAATCTGAAGCGGAGGCTTGACATGAAAATGCTCGAGACTTCAGCGTTTCCACATGCCTAAACCTGGTTTTAAAGCCTCTGAAGCAAATGTATTAAGTCTGCCACACACAGGCAACCTACCTGAGCAACTAATTCTGAAAAACAAACACAGAAGTGCTTACCCACCAATGGCCATTTGTTTACTTTCCAGAGCTGCTGAACATGTGAAAATATTGACAAGACTGGAAAGTCCCAGGAGTGGCTTGGGAAGGCTGGAAGACTCAAAACTTAATTATCATTTGTGCTTGTTTGTTCTCAAGTTGTTTATTTTAATTTTTATGAGTTGTGAAACTAGATCTAGGCATATAGAAAAGTTTTTATAGAAACAAATCATTGTCATTAACTGTTCTCATAATACCACTGTAAATTAACAGTAACCCAGAAGCAAGGCAAATACATAGACATGCAGCCAGGATACCTCTTTTCTCAGCAATGTGCTTTGTGGGAATTTCTAAAGATCAACAAATATGAATTCTTTTCAGCACCAGAATAATCTCACATATTTCATTGAGTTGCAGGTAAAGCAGAGTACAGCTCTGGAAAAATGCAGGAAAAGGCACCAAACCCTTTATTATCCTTTTCCTGCTCTAGTTCACATCACTTCCAGTGCAAGGACAGAAACACAGCTGGTCTCTGCTCATCTGAGGTCTATACTGAGTGTTCAAGATGAAAAGGAGGAGTAAGATCCAAAACCAGTGTCATGGATATAATGGGGCCAGCTGGAGCATCCCTGTGTTCTACAGCTGGCACAGAAGAGCAAACAGGAGAGACAGGCAAGAGTCATGCTGGAAGAGCTGGTAAAGATCTTCCTAGTCTGTGTAAAGTGCTGGCTGAGCCTGTGCAGTGGTGTCTCTCCCTCTGTTTAAGTCATCCAGGGCTCCTGTGAGCTCCCACAGGCTTGAGAGCAGGTACTTTTCTGCTATAAACAAGTGAGTTCATGACCAAAGTGAAAACTATGCACAGAATCATTATTTAATTCATTTTGATGAGGTCTGAGATTCTTTGATGGGTTATGACAAGTCCTACACATTAGTGGCTTTTTGTAAAAAACAGTATGATTCCTTAAGCTACAAATGGACAAATATGGGAGCCCAATCCTTCAGCCAACCTGTCCTTAAAATTCCTCCTGCACAAATATGGAGTTGGACTTAAGTATGGCTGGTGGCCTTCGTTTTATATGTATTTATACCTACATCTATAGAGGAAAGCACAGATATACTCCTGCATACACACAGAGCGGATCAGTGTCCATGCAGAGATGTGCTTTCAGGGTATAAATAATGTCAGCATCATTTCCCCCATGACCACTGCAATGTTCACCACACTGACCAACTTCTAACTGCTCTGAGGGAGAGAATTATTTTGCAGATCAGAGGAAATGCTTATACTGCTGCAGTCCTGTGCAATGATATTTGTGCTAATGCACTGTGTACCTGCAATAACTTACTCTGAACCAGACTGGGTTTTGTTGACTTAACTGAGATAAAATAATGCAGAGCTTGGGCAAGCCAATAACAGGCTCATGGCTGAGACGAAGAATTACAAAACTTTACAAGCTCCAGAAATAAAGTCAGTCATTTACTCCCACTAAGGGAAACTGGTTATTTCTCATGGGCAAATCATTTTTTCGTCATATTTATTCCTTGTGCTGATCTGTGACATTGTGGTTACTGCTGTGACATTTCACTGTTGTGTTTACTACTCAGTGGGCTGTGTGGGCTTGTTTCTGCCAGTCAGGTGGGTGCTGTGGAGGAGAGACTGATTGTAACAGGTAAAATTAAAATGAGTGATCTGTACTGTAGGTGGAGAACAAAACCACTTATGCACTGTGATTCTTGTCACCAGAACAACAGAAAGGATAACAACTCCTGTGCATTCTCCTGGTAAACAAATCAGAAAGGTCTGTTGGCAGAGGCAAAAATTTGAGGGTTTGGATTAAAATTTTCTCCTTTTGATTGGTCTTATGAGTTCAAGGTGTTCCTCAAGATTTCTGCACAGTAGACACTTTCTATCAAAAGGCAAATGGAAGGGGAAAAGATATCTGCTGGTCAGATTAAGGAGGTGTCATTTTATTAAAGATTGCCCTGTATTATCCTCCACTGCCCCATGTCCTTGATCAAACAGCTGTCCCAGGCTGCTGCACTGGATGTCACTGCACAAGAGCACTTGTGCTCAGGAGCAGGCCCGGATCTCAGTGAACAACGCCCATTTTCAGAGTGTTGTGCAGCAAATCAAGCAGCAGGACCATCAGTATCAATGTGCTGCTTACTGCTTTGGTGCTCTTGCAGGTGCCTAGTTGTGGATTTTACTTCTTGCTGTTTGAGGCCAACCTCCTAAGAATTCATCTTGCCTCCCTGAAGCCCAAAACTGAGGATTTAGCCAAGTTCTGCCCAATGAAGGATCATTCAGCAGCACGGAAGTGTAGCAGCAGAGGATCATTAAACTCTTGACATAAATGAAAACTTATGAAAGTTGCTTTGAATACCAAATATTTCCTTGCTGCTTCACCACATGCCTGTGATGTTACCTCCCAATGCAGAGCTTTCCAGAACAGGTTCACTCACCTGATTTTTGTTACCTCTGTATTTCAGCTGTGACCAAAATGACTATAGATGAATGTGACACAGCGAGTAATATTTTTATTCTGACATGATTTGAAATGTAGACAAGTAGTCTGGCAGAATTTAAATATTCACTGGGACTTCATCCTTAATAAACACCACTGTGAAATGCTCCACTGCTGCCTTCTAAAGGATGCACCACAAGTTTTACAAGGTGCACAGGCTAAATGTAAATAATTACCTGTTCTCAGATTCTCATCCAGGCGGGAGAGATGCCAAGAGCTTGTGTGTTTATCTTCAGATCTATTGGGAAATTTCCCAAGAGCATGAGCTCTCAGACATTTAGTCAAAACATCTAGCAGGAACTGTCTCCAGAACATTCAGCAGCTCTTTGATTGACATATTTCTCATCAACAAGTTGTCTTTGTTTACATGTCTCTGAGAAGTACATAGGCAATGATGGAAAAAATGCAACCAGACTTTTCTGATCTTAGACTTTCTTCTTCTGGCAAGAAGGTTTTTATTTCAGGAACTGTTACCAGCCCAGATATACTCACATTATCCAGCTGGACTATGCCAGAACGGCCATAACAGAACAACTTGCAAATACTACTTGAGGAGCTTTCCAGCAGCTCATATCTGAAGCAACATCAGCAGAAGGCAGAGAAAGCTTTTTTAGTTGTTGTTTCTCTTTCAGCCCACCTCTGCTTTCTGGGCTGAATGTGTTTTTCCACTTCTGTCAATCACAATTTTTAGGAAGAAGATCCTATGTCTCTGCAAAACACATGCACAAATCCTAGAACCACAGAACACTTTGGGTTGGGAGGGACCCTTGAGACCATCTGGTTCCATCCCCCTGCCATGGGCACGGACACCTTCATTAGACCAGGTTGTTCAGAGCCTCCTGACACACCCCCAGAGCCACCAGATCTCACTTGACTTTGCTTAATTGCATCCAATTGTTTCTTATCAAACTGACCAACCCTAAAAAACCCTAATTGCCCAGGCTCTACTTCCAACATGCTGAGCCAATTCATCACCATCTGCATCTCCAGAAATCTAGTCTATCCATCTCAAAAATATCTGTGATGCTGACTTACCTCATGGGGTGGTTGCAGACCTTAATTTATTTATGGACATGCTGCATTATTTTAATGGATCACCCCACAGGCCTTCATCTATCTCTGTTTTCTTGCAACACCTCTCACTACAGTACCGAAATATGCACATACCAGTCTGCTAGAGGGAAGAATTTGGTGATTCTTTTCCTACTACATTAATTCATGCAGTGGGACCCAAACCAGTTTAAAGTAGAACAGTGGGTATTGTCATGAATTCTAAGTCTACCACAGCTCTCAGTGAGGTGAACTACTTCATGTCTATTTTTTTCTTCTCTCAGCTTTGCAAAGGTCACAGCTTCAAAAACATACAAAAAAACCATATTGGGGTTAGAAATGCACTGTGAAAAGAGCACAGCTATGGAAACCCAGAGAGAGGGTATCAGCAGACGGCTAAAGACAGAAGACTAGAACATTATCTTTTGAAAATGTTGAAAGCTGAGGGAGCAATCTCAGGGAACACAAAATGAGCCCTCCTTCTCTCACCTCCATTTCAGCCCATGGGTGCTGCAAATGCCTTCTTCTGGCACAGCAGCTGCTCAGGGAAGGGGGAGTCTGCTCAGCTGGCACAGCTGGCAATGCCCTGAAAGAACCTCTAGAAACTATAACATCAAAAAAAACCTTCCAGAAGGATGAGGGGAGGCAACTTCATCAGTCTTACCTGCTCCTCAGTCTTCAAACACACTGTGACACTTTTTTGCCCCACACCATATGGGTTTCCAGCTGCTGCCAGTGCCCCAGGTGAGAAGCCTTGAGTTGGAGCTGGTGGCTCATATCCCAGAGGAAGGAGCATTTCTTGCTCAACCCACACTCCTGAGAGTTGCACCATGTGTCAGTCTAATATTGAGAGCACCTGAAACCACTTTATCAATTATCCCTCTGGCCCTTGGCCACCTCTGGGTGCATCTCACCTGGAGCCTGAGTGACCTGCCTGCTCAAGCCAAGGTGCCTGTCCCTCAAAATAAATCAATAACACCTCAGAGTCAATAACTGTGAGATACTATAGGAAAGTCTACCATATCATCCAGCAATTAGGAAGATTTCTGTTTTTAAATCCACAGCAAGTGAGAGTTCTTGAAAAAAAAAAGCTGTTTTGGAACAGAAAGAAGGACAAGCTGTTTCAGTCATCATTTTATTACTGACTCACAAGGGAAATCAGTGAATCTACCAGCAGTTCATGCAATTCTGTTGCCAGCTTCTCAGAAAGGAAATGTCATGTATAGCAACTTGTTTTTCTATTGCAGCAATTAAAGTACATAGAAGGCCACAACAAGATCAATACAAATCTGGTAAATCCGTAATGAATGACAGAGAAATACTGATCTTCTTGCCTAAAGAAACATCTGTCTCAATGCCACCACAGGGTTAGGCTATCCTGGTTTGCTATTGAAGGGTCTGCCATTTTTATCTCTTCTTTATGTAGGGATCACCAAATGGCCTCATGCTTCTTACTTATTTTGTTTAAGTTTCCTCTGAGGAAAGCATGTTCAAGTGCAAACTTTCAAGGCTGGAGATATTCCTGAGGAAGTGCAGTCTGTGCTTCATGAAGCATTTGCTGCTGGTGAAACCCCTCAGAGGCTCATGAGAATTCTGGGAGCTGAGGGGCTGCCTAGCAAAGGGAGAACTCATTCTTTTGCTATAGGATTTGGGATCCCATGATCCACGGTCCATGTCAGGATGACACCCGTTTCTCTCAATTCATCCAGCTGAGATGACTGGCAAGTGAGCCCTGATCAGTGGTCCAGAGATGGAGACTGACTACTGACCTCACAAGAAGAATGCTGCAATCTTTTAATACAAGGTTTTTAGCCAGTGAGAACTATTTCTACATATGACTTTTCTATATGTTACCACCATGTTGATGGTTTAGAAGGCCCAAATACTGCAGCCTTCTCCACAGCTAATAGCACACATACAATTTTTCCCCTCCCCATGGTACTTAAAGGTAATTTACTTTAGGTGGAGGCCAGCCAGCACCACTGACAGCTTCCTCACTGCCCAGCATCCAGTCAGGGCTGCAGTAGGAGCCAGGACAGCACAATCTCAGTACCCAGGTCACATACAGTGCTCACAAATAATTGCAGATCAGCCCTGTAACCTCCACAGATGTAACTTCATCTGTTGCTGGGCTAGGGGGTTTTTTTGCCTTTTTTTAAAAAATGTATTTATTTTATTTTATTGTTATTTTTAATTTCCAAAACTGTGGCCAAATGGTTCTTAAAGCAGAACCAGTCAGTGTTTTTGATTGTAGCCAGGACCTTTGCCTGTGCATGTTACTGCTTTTGTGTCTGCTGGGGGGGGAGGGGGTTGTTTGGTTTTTGTTTATATTTTTTTCTTCAACCAAGTTGTTTTGTAGCACTGGAATGGCTTGATCTGCTGTGCTAAACACCCATTGTGTCTGTCACATGCTTATCCTATTTCAGCAGTGAGAAATCAATAGGAATTGATTTGAGAATGTCCAATCTTATCAAGTATCGAGCAGGGCACTGGCACAAATGCTGAGTTGATGGTATAACATTTAACAAGGCGTGTAGCCCCAAGTATGACAACCCTGCTTGAAAAGGATGGTTGGACTCCAAGGTGTAAATCATATTTGCTCCTCTCCATGCCCTTGCCTTTCAGATGGAGCCAATTTCCACAGCAGTGTGAGTATGCTTTCTAGTCCTCACAGAAGATTAGGTAGGGAAGAGAGAAACTGTTGCATTGAGAAAGAGTAATGCTGCCAGCAAATGCTATTTCAGCAATTACCTATGTTTAGTAATTATACTAATGTTGATTCTCAAAAGGCTGTTATTTTCTCAGTGTGCTCTTCATACTTTATCTCTCTACCTGCCTAACCCTTTATTTTCACTCTAGCTATTACTGGTTGTTTGTCAAGTTAAGTGATGTTTGCAGTGCCAAGTGTTGTCAAGGTACTGTTGCTTTAGCTGAATTCCTATTTTCCCAGTATTGGCTGCCGTGATTTTCTGCTCATCACCACTACAAGGTTTTGGGGATTGGGTTTCACTGCTTACAAGAGAGGTTGGATGCTGCAGGTGCTACTGGGGCTTTGGGCTGTGGGATGAATGAGCAGCTCCTGGGATCTGTAGCAACATGTTTGATGAAGTGTGATGGGCATCAGTTTTTATGTGTTAAACTTCCAGCTGTGGGGAAGCTCTGTGCTCCTGTACTGCTGGATCAGCACTGCACCTTGAGCCAGTGTGCTGGCAAATGGAAAGACCCCCAGCACACACTCCCATGACAGAAGTATCACACCTGGAGCACCCTGGTCAGTCAGATTTGAGGAGAATCCTAGGGAGATGTCAGCACACTGAGATGTGTCCCTGATGGGCAGCCTGCACCTGTACAGAAAGATCTGTGTGTAAGTGTGTGTTTGCTTGTGCATGTCTTGTGTGTGCAGATCAAGAGGAAAGCACTCAGTTACTTGGTGAAAGGCAAAATTACCCCAAGGCCAGCACAATTCCGAGTGCATGAGGCCAATGGATCTCATGGGCCAGCATCTAAACCGTGCCCTCAGGAAATGCTGGGCTCAGCAAGTGCTTCCCAAGAAGCCCATGTGACAAAAGAGAAATATGAAGTGTTGTGCATGGAACAGGGAAAGAGAAACACTGATCTCTAGAAAGAGATTCTGCATGTACAAGGCTGGGACATGGCACTTTAAAAAGAGTCAGTTTTGGAACCACGATCAAGTCTGTGCCTAACAGCGCAACAGAGTGTGTCCCGAGCCTGGAGACATTGAATATATCAGTGCTCAGAGGTCCCTAACGAGCTGCTTCCAGGTCCCAGACAGCTTCTCAGGTCCCAGCCAACCTTCCAGCAGGTCTCTTGCACAGGGTCACTGCTGCCTCCTCACCTTCCTGCTCATGCTGTCTTGGCAGACATCTGCTGGCCAAAATCTTTGCTGCAGTCCCCCATTTAGTTACCCGATGGGTAACAAACCCATTTCTAGACAAATCCCAAGAGGGATTCTTGATTTAATGTGCTGGAGCTATTCTCATAAGCATCCTGCAGACAGCAGCCTACACTGTAGGAGAAGAGAGCTGGGAGGTGAACCTGCCAGCCCCAGTGTCAGCCAGTAATACCAGGTATATTTAATTTACCAGTATAGGCACAGCTTTGAGAGCTTGACTCCTCTTTGCAGCCTCTCCATTAACATACAGCAGCCTGAAACACACAGTGCAGCACTGCACATTAATAAACTAATTTGCTCTACATTTGCTGTCAAGTGACAATTGCACCTTCCTTGAACTTTATGGCCTCCAACTTTCTTCCTTCATTGATTTATTCTTTCTTGTAATTCCCTGCCCTGTTCCTGCGGTTCAGGGAACACATCAGGAGCCCTCCTGTGGTTAATTTAGCATCCATTAGCTTTTTTATCAACTTATTTGTAAATTAATCGTTAGGACTTCCTTAGAAGGAAGGAATTACGTCTGATCCCTCACACTCCGAGCGCAGCGAAATCCGACCTCCAGAGACGAGCTGTGCTCCCACACAGGGATTTGCACTCTCTCCAAAGAGCAGCGTTATCAAAGAGCCAGCTTATTTAATGGTCAAGATAAGCAAGGTACAAATAGGGCTGACTTGGCAAACGTGTTCATTAGCTGAGATGGGGGAGCTTTGAACTGAAGAAAGCAGCGATTAAGCTCTAATTGTATCTTCTTTAAGGGGGCATTTTGAACAGCCAACCCTTTTGTGAGGTGGCTCTTCTTACACATATCACGTCTTCCTATGGATAAACAGCCCTTTATCTCACTTGACTTTTCTGTTTTCCTTTCCTTGTGAAACGCTGGATCTGATTTAAGTTCTAATGTAACACCCAGCATACAGTGACTCAAAATTCAATAGATCTTCCTTGTTGCCTTTTCCTTTTGGAAAGTCTTCATCAATGAAACCCTTGAAGATGATTTAAATGACCAATATAGAGTAGTGCTCTTTAGCTGTGCAATCAGAGATGATTTACTGGATGCATTTCGGGATGATTGTAGTGTGTGTTAAGGGATTGCTCAAGAAAAGGAGGAGAAATGGCTGAGGTGTTCTGCCTCCCCCCAAAGGGCAGTGCAAAGTGGCAGGAATGCTGGCTGTGTATGTCACTATTATTATAGACCATGGAGTATCCACTAAAAGGCAGAAAAGCCAATATGTCAGGTATTTGGAAACCTTCCACTCACCGCAGGGACAGCACAGAGCACAGGCCACACTCATAGATCATGCTGACCTATTTCCTAGGCTGGATACCGAATCATCTGTGCTATTTGCATGCTCATTATTTTCACCAAATCCACCTGCAGGAGCAGTTATTCTCTTTACACCTTGTGTGGAAGCTCAGTTTAAGCGCAAAAAGTGCATGTATCTTGCATTAAACAGGAGTTCTTCCTACAACAAATGTTATTCTTTTTTCTCAGGGCCAGCTGTCACACCCTGCACGTATAGAATTAGGAACAACAATACATCCTGATTGGTGGCAGATCTCACTGGTGCACCTCAGATTTACTCCCTCTCTTCCGGCTCAGCACAATTGTGCCAGTTTAAGCAAACTGTGTAAGTTTAAATTAACCTTCTTCCCCACCCTGTGAGAGCTCCTCAGACCAGAAGGGGATGCCACATCCCATGTATCCCCTTCTGCAGCACTCAGACCACGAGGTTGCTGCGTTCACTTTCCCTCTCCTGTTTCTTGACTTCATGTATCTCAATCAGCCCCGGAACATTATACGCTTGAACCTTCCTTCAGCTTAATCAGTTTCAAATATTTATTTGTCTTTCTAATTTAAAAGTCTTTCTGTGCCCACTGATCAGCTGAACCGAAGCCAAGATCAGGCTCTCAGCAGTAAATAGCTCTCAAATGACCTTGTGTAAACAATAGGAAAAAAAAAAAAAAGAGAATTTCACTGGTCTGTGTGAGGATTTGAGATTATTATAATGACATGGATATTACAGGAGCTTGAAAACATAGGGGAGATGTGTTTCGGAGAAGAAATATGATAATATGTGGCCAGAGGGAATAAGGAAGGGTTCAGCCAAAATGGAAATTACCTTTTGGTGCTCCTTTACTATAATTCCTACACCTCCAATTATAGCAATACAATGGGTTGTTTAACTCTTGTTTTATAACCCCAGCCCTTATGCATGACTTAATCTATTCAAATCTCTTAATTAACTCATCACTCTTATGATGCTGAATTATTATGGAGACTTTGCTCTTGTTTAATTGGCAATGCTGCACAAATATATATTTAGGAAGCAAAAGAAAACCTTATGGGTAAGTCCATAAAACCCTTTTAAGGATTCCATGTGGCAACACCCAAGTCAGGAAGAGGATTTGATACACAGGGAGATATCAGGCTTACAAACTGATTTGGGGGTTCTGGGTGTGAGGAACAACTGCTGGCTCTGTTTAATCTGGGCTGATCTGGAAGTTCCTCAGGGTACCCTCAAACACACAGCTCACACCCTAGATATTATTCTCTCTGGAACTTTCTAATATTTATCTGAGCTTCAACCAGCTAGGCAGTAAAAATGTTCAGAAAAGGGTTTTTTCCTTCCTGTGGTGCTATTTTGCTTTACTTTTTGTTATGTTTGTGGAGCCAGTTGTGGGCTGGACACAAAGCCATGGTCCTGCAGCAGGGCTGGCCCAGGCTGGATGGGCTCTGAGTGCTGTGCCTCCACCCAGGCTTTGATTCTGAGGTGAGGTTCGTTTTTTTAAATGAAAACTTTGATTTTCTACATAACTCTGATTCTGTTATCAAAGATTTTCACTTACTAAAGTAAAATTAATTCTCCTCTGGTGAATTAACCACATGACCCACCTTGGCATCCAGTAGTTAGAACATTACTTCGGGCTTGTGATTCTCTCATTTTTCTCTCCCTTTTAGTTTGACTCATGAGTTTTCTTTACAAACAAAATCC
>JAWWLV010000057.1:3516717-3550071 GCA_035041135.1 Platyrinchus mystaceus | reverse complement strand
TTACTTCGGGCTTGTGATTCTCTCATTTTTCTCTCCCTTTTAGTTTGACTCATGAGTTTTCTTTACAAACAAAATCCCGATTAAGCCCTTTCATAAATGTACTCTTTTACAGTTCTCATTTATTTTCTATTTCCCAGGCAAAAGGGAGGTGTTCTCACGATCTCCTTCCCATCAGCATTGGCAGATTTCCAAAGCGGCTCAAAACAGTAAAAACTCCACCTTTGGTCTACAACTTCAACATGTTGTCTTTCAGAAGGTGCCTCTCATGCTCAAGAACCAGACAGCAGAGCTGCACCTCACCCTCACCCTCTGCTTTGCTTTCAACCATCTCAGGCTTTGTTTTCTTTCATTTATTTAATTTTTTTAAAACCCCAAATGTCTTTGCCTGCTGCTGGACAGCAGCAGAACAGATGCTACAGAGTTATGTTTCATATCTATCTTTACTCCCAGGCAAAATTCAATATTCATGGGCATAGTCAAAATTATTTCTGGGTGGCCTTTGGATATTTGCTAAATACACACAGCTCTGGTGTATTATCCCTTTTCAGTTTTGTTATATTGTTTTCAGTAACAGCTACAGTTTAGCAAGTGCACATACACCAAGGCAAAAACACACAATAAAAGCCTATAGCTAAACTGTAACCCCATGAATTCAAGGGCTGAAAAAGGCAAAGATTTTATGGTTGTATTAAACTACTTAATAGGTGGGAGTTTCAGCACACAGGTCCTAATTCTGGAAAGAAGTCAATCTATGGAAGTTCACAGTCCAATGGAATTGTGGTTTATTAAACCGAAAACCTTTTTCCCTTTGGTTAAGCCTATTAAATTCCATGTGTTAAAATCATGCTTAAGCTTTATTCAGGGTAAGGGTGCTTAGGATGTAACTAAAAACCCATCTGAAGTGGACAAAGTTTCCAACTTTGGAAAACAGGTAGAAAACCCAAAATGGTGAAATCATTAAAACATTCAAAGCATTCAATCCTCTTCTTTGAGTAAAATCAATAACACTTTGAAGGAGTGAAATCTGATGTAAAATCTTGCAGTGAACTTCTGAATTTCCCATCCTGGAGTGAGTGTCTAGACACCCCAATGATTAATCCTTTCATGACTGCTCAGCCAGATGGAAGCCTGATGGAAGGCAGAAACATAATAGCCACGTAAATAAAAATGTCTTTACTACAGGCCCTGACAAAGCAGAGAAATCTCTGGGCCTGAAAGAAAACAGCAAAGCTGGGGGTGATGCAGTAATTGTCATGTGAGTGTTCCCAGAGATGAAACTCAGCTAAAACACTGAGCATTCAGAAAGTGGTGGGAGCTCAGAAGTATCTGAAATATTGTAGTTTCATGTTAATTGAAAACAGGACTTATTAAATGGGGCTACTGAGAACGAAATATGCTGGTCACCAGGGCAGAGCTAATGAGGCACCAGAGAAGCTGCTCCTGAATATTACTTAAACCAAATTCATCAGTTTATTGATACTGTCATTTAACTTTTATAATTTCAGAATTTGCTTCCTTCAATTTACTGCTATTGTCAGTTAACTTTCAATATTTTGGGGTCTGCTTCAGCCCCTGGCCTGGGCTTAGTGCCCTTTAGTTCAGTGATTCCTATGGACATACGTTAATCTTCCAGGAGGAAATCAGTCCGTTCTTGTTTTTCACAATTCAAAAGAGCTGAGTTGTTTCCACTGAATCAAGAGTACTTTGAGTAAGGAACCTGCCTGTCATCTTCAAAAGTTCACTTCATTAATCTCACCAGAGCTATGAAGCTCAGTCCAGGCTGAGTTATTCAGAAGCAGCCAGGACTGGACTAAGGGTGCAATCCAGGGAATAGAAACAGCACCGAGAAATGCTGGGCTTGTCTGCCATGGGTTGAATAACTAACTGTTGATATACAGAAGCCTGATTTTGCAAGCCAGGCTGTGGGCTAAAACGTGTGTGAGAGAGCACAGATGGACTTCAGCATTTAATAGGCAGAAGTGAGAGATGAGCAGCTCAACAGCACCAAAGACAACCTGCTCGGAAAGAGGTAAAAACCACCAAGCCCACCTCCTGCTCTGATAATAACACCAGCTTCTATAGCCTGTCAGTTA
Source organism: Platyrinchus mystaceus (assembly GCA_035041135.1). Lineage (NCBI taxonomy): Eukaryota > Metazoa > Chordata > Aves > Passeriformes > Tyrannidae > Platyrinchus > Platyrinchus mystaceus. The sequence goes on along the minus strand of JAWWLV010000057.1, from coordinate 3,547,978 downwards.
TATTCTCTAACAAGGCTTTTTCTTCTTTTTTTTTAGATATCACCACGATGCCTATGGGAGCAATGCAAAAGCTTGTTGTCCGCCTCCAAAAACCTCATTAAAATTTACCTGTGACACACAGATGCTTACAAAACCCAGGGCAGGTTTCACTGTGACAGTCACTTACCACACCAAATATGATTGTCTCACCTACCTGTCCTGACCTACCTGCCTGTTTCAGTATCCTTGACTAAACACACTGTGTTAGTGCAGTTGTGTGCAAAGCTTAACACGACTGCTGTTGGAGCCCCAACACAAAAGGAGTCATTAGAGGCTACAGCAATACAAATAATACATAAATCATTCATAACAATCAATAGCTGTGTTCCTCAATTGCTTTACTCCCAATGAATAATTCCACCAGTTCAAGTTGTCAGGCATGGCAGCAGGCAAAAAAGCTGCAAGCAGCTCTTAAAACTTCCCAAATTATGGCTTCCCACAGTTCTTTTACCTGTGGCAGCTTTCTACGGGCTTTAAAAAGCACATGAAGGATACAGGAAACCCAGAGGCAGAGTGACTGGGGTGTAGTGCTGGGAGTCAGGAATGGCATAAATCCTGGAGAAAAGGAGTTGGCAAAGCTAAAAGGCTTTTCTCAAAGCTGAGGAGAAGGAGATACACACAGATGAGAAAAGGATGGGCTAGGGGGGAGTTACACAGTCAGCATAAACACAGAATCACAGAGTGGTTTGGGTTGAAAAGGACCTTAAAGATTATTTTTTGAAAGTCCCCTGCCATGGGGACACCTTCCACTATCCCGAGTTGCTCCAAATCTCATGTAACCTGGCCACAGCTTCTCTGGGCAACCTCTGCCAGGGCCTCCCCACCCTCACAGGGAAGGATTTTCCCAATATTTAATCTAAACCTACTCTCAGTTTGAAGATGTTCTCCTTTCTTTCACTACATGCTCTTGTAAATAGTCCCTCTGTCTCCTTTATTCACCTGCCTCTGCCAACACGGTGACACCTCATCAGTTCTGGGAGCTCTGACACTTCCCATTGCCTCAGTGCCACCCCAGAGGAGGTGGTGACAGGTGTCCCTTAGCCAAGGATGGACCACAGAAGCCACATCGTCACAGGGGCTCTCAGTGAGCAGTCATGGGCATCCTGCTCTCACTCATCCATAGTTTAATTTAATCCAGCTGCTGGCCTCCTCATCCCACCAGCATAACCTCACACCTGACACCTCCACCTTCCTATGCTCATTCCTGTGCATTCTGGGGAAGCCCAAGAGGTCATTCCTTGTCTTATTGCAAAGGCAGATCTCAAACTATTCAGATACATTGCAGTTTAAAAGTGTGGGGGGCTATTCTCTGCAGAGGGAGCCTGATTGTAGATGTCTAAAATGAGGTGAGCTATGTCCTGTCTCACCTCACTCTCCACATTCAGTGCTGTGTGGAGACACCCAGCCTGTGTCCCAGTCCCCAGCAGTGAGGTGTGTCAGCCCTGACACTGCCCAAATTGATGCTTTCCAAAGAACAGGGTAACTTGTCCAGCCACAGGAAAAAGTTACACAGCTCCCAGGATCCAGGCAAGGGTGGCACTCCAAGTGGTCCAACCAGACATGCTCAGAATTAAAGTCAGTCCAAGGTCACAGCATGATGCAAAGACCCTGCTGTAACCCAGCAAGAGCTCCTGCTTTCCACTTACCTTTTTTAACCACTTCTACACATTTTCTGTGTAATTGCACCTGCCTAATAGCCTTCTGTCAGGCTCCTGCCATTCATCCATCATGCCTTAACAGCCTATTCTGATTTCTGAGGTACATTTTGTCTTCTCTGATACCCATAATTTTCATGTAACCCCTTTATTGAGGCAATTAAATCTTCCCGTCCATTCTTTTAGAGCTTAAATTTACATTTTTAGTACAAGTTTTTCAACAGCCCTCGCTCCTTCACAGTTGCAGGGTTTAATTCATGTTTATGTTCAGTTCATGTGGCACCCTCACCACATGGTTCATTTCTGTCTACAACTCCCTGCAGAATTTAGATTGCAGCCCAGGCTCAATTTGCATTTCCACCTCAAGAGACATGAAAACACAAGATCAAAAATGGGATGTTTCCTTCTAACTTTGACAATTTGTTTATGTCCTATAATTTTTTTTTTGCATGAAGATTTAAAAAAAAAAGAATAAAATCTGTCATGATTGCAGCTATTCTCCTTATAACACATGCAAATGCATAGTCCAGTGAGTGTGGAAAACATACAGACGGGAGAAAAATCTGAATGAAAAACTCAACAGAGCATGCAGTGCTTCTGTCCAGCCTTTCAAACTAGTTGTCCATCTTCATGGTCTTAGACTTTATGCAACAGGTCAATGGATGCTTTTTCTTGCATGATTTAGATTATACAAGAAGCTAATAGCAAAGTTTACTGGTGCTTGCTGAAGAGGAAAAATGCAAAAGAGCCTGGACCTCAGCAGCAAAAAGCAGCCTCACCTGGCTGCTCCTCTTTCCCAGTATTCCTGGAAATGTTCCCTGGGAATTCTGCCAAAAATGCTGAATGGAGCAGGGAAGCTCCAGAAAAACCCTTTTATTTCCCACCAGATTCCACACATGGGTGCTAAAACCTCACTTTCGGGAAGGCTTTGCTGCCTGCCCCTGCTGTATCAGCTCACTGCGGGAGGGTTGGTGGCTGCAGCTCCCCAGCCCCAGCCTGTTACTGCCACTGCAAACACCAAACCTGTCAACACCTCCTGTTTTTCACAGTCAGGCTGTGATGGATTAGTCTTCATGTGGAAGGAAGTCTCAGAGTTCCTGAGGATTAGGTCAGAGCAGTGTGTGGAGTCCCCTGGGTGCTGCCCAGGCATGGTGAAGTCCCAGTCCAGCAGTTATTTTTCCATCAGTAGGACAGTGATCAAACTCCTCAGGGAATAATTCTAAAGTCACTTTCAAACCTGGGTGTAAGAAATATTTATAAAATATGTGACTATTTGACATTTAGGCAGTGCTACAACTGCTGGATCCCCAAGCAGTGTGTAAGAATTTGCACAAGCCACAGTAAACTACAGGAATGGGAGCAGCCAAACCAAAACACCTCCTTCTCTAATCCCCCTCGGCTCCTGACATAGCCCACAGGGCCCTGGAAACAAAGGGGAAAACTTGAAAACCTTGCTTTTGCCATGTGTGACAGCACATTTCCCCTGATAGCACCCAACAGCACTGTTGTCACAGATGAAATAAAAAGCAAACTTTAAAACCCCAAATCAAACAAATAAACAAACCCCACAAAACAAAATAGACAAGAAACAGGCTAAATAGAATTAATTGTTCTTTCACTCAATTGTCCAGTGCTTCAAAGCCATCACCCCTGTGAAATGGATCTTTGTTCCAAAAAAGTGATGTTGGGGCCACTCTACTGTGCAGGTTTGGATGCCAGACCTGCAGATTTCCAGCAGGGAGCTCCCAAAGCTCCCACAGGACCACAGTGATGAGCCTGGTGCTCTTGGCCAAGCAAGGAGGGACCAGCAGAGATTTTCAGATTATAGTGTATGAAATTATCCTGATTCGAACCCAACTGCTGCCTCCTGGGCTCAGGGAACAGCGTGCAATGGGACAATGGGATGGGACACCCCTCCTGGCCCAGCACAGGAAAGGAGGGAACGTGGAAGCCAAGGAGCAGCACAAACAGTTTTGGCCTCCCCACCCAGGATGGTGTGCCAGGCTCTCTCCCGTGGAGGGTGCCAGGGAGCCTCTGAGGAAGCCCAAGCAAAGCTCCTGAGCATGAGTGTGGCTGTGCCTCCCAGCCCTGCCCAGAGGCAGAGCCATCTCCACGCCTGGGCGAGCAGAGCTCTGCCAGTGCCAGTGCAACCCAAAAATGGCCTGGACTTGCTGCCCGTGGCACCTGTGCCAGAGCACAGGAAGGCCTGGCTGGCTCCTGCTGTTCCCTGGCATGTTCAGGACAGTGTTTACAAGGGAACATGCCTTCTGGGGAGGGGAGCATCTTCCCAGCAGCACCGCTCCCTGCCCCAGCCTGCCTTGCCTGGCACCAGCAGCAGGAGCTGCAAATCCCACCTTACCAGGCTGTCACCTCCCAGCTCTGCAGGACTGGAACTGCTCATCCTCGCAGGGATTCTGCTTCCTCTGCACTGCTGGGATTCTCAGAGGAACAGCCATGGACATGGCACTGCTGCTGCTCCCGCTAGCACCCCCAGCCCATGCCAGAGCTCTGTCAGTGCTCAGCACTCAGAGCTTCACCTGCCTCACTCTTGGGTGCTGCAGCGATTCATCACACCATCCCACACCCAGACAGCAACCAAGCTGGACCTTTTAGTTATTTTTCTCAATTAGTGAGAACAGTTTTTAGGCATTAGAACACCGACGCTGTCTTTTTTAAATTGGATTGGTGGTGTTAAGGAGCCTGTTGGTACTTAGGAACGTGGGCTGTTGTGCTGGAATTGTCATCTTGTCATCAACTGGCTTTTAATTAACGTGAATTTTATCTTTTCTCTCCTAATTGGGGAAGAGGAGAGTAATCAGAGGATAGGTGTGTGCAAAGTAGCCTCAGCTGCAATTTCACTGAACAAACTATGAGCCACTAAACAGTGACAGCAGTTTCTAATGTGCACAGTAACCATTATGAACATGAAGAGTTAAATTTATTTCTAGTACCCCTCTACATTTTTGATGGAGAGCCACTACTTGAAGCCAGGATTCCATTCCCTCTGCCCCACCAGCACAGCCACCAGGCAGTGGTGTCAGTGCACTGAACTTCTCAGGCTGCAAAACCTTGTGACTTCAGACATTTGGGGTTTTTTTGCACTAGACAATCCAGAAAGGGGAAAACTACTTCAAAGGGGGGAAAGGAAATACTGAAAGAGAATAAGATGAATCTCCTCTCACCTTCTTTCTCGTTTCTGGTTCGTTTATTTACTATGTTGCATTTCCTGTGCTTAAAAAGGGCTGCAAGAGAGTTAGGAAAGGACTTTGTACAAGGGCATGGAGTGACTGGATGAGGGGTAATGGTTTCAAACGGACAGAGAGCAGAGTTAGGTTGGATATTAGGAAGAAATTCTCCCCTCTGAGGGTGGGGAGGCCCTGACACAGGTTGCCCAGAGAAGTTGAAGCTGCCCCATCCCTGAAAGTGTCCGAGGCCAGGTTGGATAGGATTGGAACAACCTGGGCTAGTGGAAGATGTCCCTGCCCATGGCACGGGGTAGAATGAGATGATCTTTAAGGTCCCTTCCACCCCAAACCGTTCTGTGATTCCATGATTTTATGTTCATGGCGGGTGAAGAACTCTCCATTCCTCAACTGCCCTGTGGCACCCAGTTCTCCTGTTAAATCTTTGCCATGAATTCCTATTTGTGCAGTGCTCTCAACAGTGGCAGGAAAATAACACAGGGCTTTGTGTCTGCTCGTGGAGAAAAAGCTCCATTGAGAAGAAAAGTAAAAGCTGGTGTTTCTGTGGAGTCTGAACTCCCTGCCTGACAGGATGCTGGTTCCAACAGGGTGAGGGATGGCTGGGAAAGTCTGGGAACCAGCCCAGAGGATCTCTATCCCAGTCCAGAGAGAGGTGTTAATCCATTAGAGGGACACAGGAGACGTGCAGCCATTTGTTTCTTCCAAGTGAAGCAGTGATTTTGCTTCTGTCCTGAAGCACTATTTCAAAGTGAAGGAGAGAGACAAAGCATGAGTTTGTGTGAAGAACCAAAACCATTCCTAAACCCTCTCTGTTTAAGGGTTTATGGTACTTGCAATCTTAGTTAAAAATGGTTTGAAAAGCTCTCTGTTCCCTGTACAGTTACACACAAAAATCAGTGTACTATTCATCTGCTTGTTACCTGGCTGTACATACCAAAGCCCTTATCTTGAAGGTGATTGTACCTCTGCTGTATTTTTTTGTTATTCTAATTTCCTTGTAGGACTGGTCCACAGTTCCTTGACCATTGAGGCAAGCCTGTGATCTTCCCTTGCCCACAGTAATATCCCCATCAGCCTATCATTTATGCAAGCCCTGATAAAGGGAGGAGTTTCAGCCACCATAACCAGAATTAAATAAAAAATTGAGTTTCTGCCCACCTCCTTTTTGCTTCTTCCAGCTCAGTCCTAGACTGAGTAATTCAAAGCTGATGGGAAATAAAAGTCATGGCCCATGGAGAGCTAATGGCTGTCTAAAAGCAGCAAAAAAAGTTAGGGGAAAATTTATCCTCCCCTCACCCTTAAATCCACCTGAGTTGAGAAGGGCAATACATCAACAGGTTTGTTGATAGGTTCTCTTCTAGTGTAAGCTTATCATCCCATTTTATCCATCTCATCATCTTGTGGACCTACAGACTGGCAGTAGATAGATGGCTCCAGAAAGAGTCAAGGTAACATTAAAGAGACAAATGTCTTCCATCTCCCTGTTTTTTATGCATGCTGATTCCACTCCAGAGTCATCTGTACAGCAGTCTCCTCTCACCACCAGTCTGAGATAAAATAAAGCAAGCCCCTAAGTAAATCCCAGAAGGCTGAGGTTAGGGAAGGCTCAGCAGTGTGAGCAATGACACCAGACACTGACTCAGGGGAGTCGACCCAAGAACCTGCCCAGAGTTGTTTCCTGCAGTGAGTCCCTCAGGGGACATCACCTCCAGCTCTCCCTGCTTACACATGAGTATACACACCCCCTGCTTTTCCCCCGGGACATGCTGTTGGAGAAGATGAGACACGAGGACAGAAGGATGTCACTTCCTCTTTGGCCTCTTGCTTTCTCTCTCTGGCCTTGATTTTTGTCATATCTGCTCTCAGACTTGTCTTTGTCAGGGATGCAGGAAGAGTCAAAGGGGTTGAGATGGAGTGTCCACCCAGCCCCACACGCTGACCCCGGTACCACTCCAGCCTCACCCTCCTTTTATCTCAGGGATTTTTTTTGAGACTGATGTGGCCTGTGAATTTAGCAACCACCCCTGCATTCCCTGCACTCTTCTGCTCTGCAGATAAAAATGTACCTCTGTCCAAAGCAAGACCCTTCAGCAACACAAAACCCTCAAGCTGGCCCGTTCATCCCTGATAGACACTGCTACCCACAAAATGACAAGCAAGGTGCTTCTCCTGAGGATTAGAATGTGTTTGGAGCTGTGACCTTACATTACAGTTAGGCACACTTTAAGCCTGTAACTCTTCCTGCGTTACTCCTGTTGTCTCCATTAGTGCTGTGCCAGAGCCTCCCCAGCTGACCATGTGCCACAAGAGCTGCTGGGCAGGGAGAGAAAAGAGGAGCAAAGAGGGACTTACCTGACTGAGGCTGCACAGGAAATATAAATTAGAACACACACCTGGAGTCTGCAAAGTCTTACTTTAACACTCAACTTGCCATGTACTATTCAGAGAAAAAAATCTATACTCATCGTCTAGAAATGTGCTTATAAATAAATATTCATATACTGCATAATCTTTTCCTGTTGGGATATTCCTGTGAAGAGCCCGTTTTGCTGGTCATTTGTCACTTAGAGACTGTGGAACAGCTTCTGTTAAACAGATGAGGTGGGTGACCCTGCACACAGGAGCAAAACCTCCCCTGCATGGGCAGGTGTTGGAAACCATGAGAAGTGACCATAAATCCTGCCTTTCCTTTGCTGACACACACAAAAGGAGAGCAGCATGGAGGACATGGAAAAATAACTGGATGCAACAAAGCCTCATTATGTCTGATATACTGCTCACCTCCCAGGTACCGTGCAACCATCACTCACAGACACAGGGAAAGGCACACCTGGGACACTGGCCTGTTGGAGCAAGTCCATGAGAGGCCACCAAGATAATCTGAGGGATTCAGCACCTCTGCTCTGAGGAAAGGCTGAGAGAATTGGGATTGTTCAGCCTGGAGAAAAGAAGGCTTTGGGGTGACCTAATTGTGGCCTTCCAGTACCTGAAGGGAGCTGACAAGAAAGGTGGAGAGAGACTGTTTACAAGGGTCTGGAGTGGCAGGATGAGGGGGAATGGCTTCACACTGACAGAGAGCAGGGTTAGTTTGGATATCAGGAAAGAAATTCTTCCCTGTTAGGGTGGGGAGTCCATGGCACAGGCTGCCTCATCCCTGGAAGTGTCCAAGGCCAGGTTGAATGGAGCTCTGAGCAAAGTGAAAGTGAAAGTTGGTGTCCATGGCAGGGGATTGAAATGAGAGCTCTTTCACATCCCTTTCAACCAAAACCATTCTACCATTCTATGACCTGGAGCTCCTTTGAGTGCCTCTGCTACTCCCTAAAAATTATGAGCGTGTCCCCAGTGCTGAACCCATCAGTGGGTACCTGCAGTGCATGGCATGAGGGAGCTGAAAAGTGAAAGAAAGATGGAGCAACTCTGATGGACAACTAGTTGTCAAACCAACCTCTGAGGTTCCTTCATCCCCTTCCCCATGCCAGAGATCACAGATAAGATTTGAAGATTGCCACATGAACCTGAGAGGAACTGCCATGGGTGTGTAGTTGTCCTGTAGTGCCCCATCACTGCAGTATAAACTCTGCCCCACAAGAGAAAGGACAAGACCTTTCATCAGAGTGTTTCTAAGAGCATCATCATGGTGAGGACAGCAGAGCTCATTCTGTGACTGAGGTGTGAGCACATGGTAGGGGTGCTGGAAGCACACTCACTCCAGAGGGGAGCATACCTTGGGAAAAGGCACAGTGGGATACCTAAAAACCCCAGTGTGCTCATGGTAAATGCAAAAGCCTTTTCCATCAGTGGGTCTGGCTGTGGACTTGCATCACTTAGGTAGAATAGCACATTTCTCTCTAAGAGCTCACAGATCAGTTGGGCAGATACAGCCCTAGACAAGAAAAGCAGGGCAGGAGGCATTTGAGAAGTAAGAAACTAAAAATATGGCAGCCCTTATGAAGGTCAAGATAAAGGTACCATGAGCAGACATGAGAAGAGAGGAGGAAAAAGAAATAAAGCTTACAAAGCATTTCCTACTGCTGTTTTCTAAAACATGTGAGAGGTCTTAGTCTCCAGGAGCCTGTTGGAAAGAAGTTCTCAGCTCTGCCTCTGCTTCTACAAATAGTTTTCTAAAAATACTAAACTCAGAAATTATCACTGGAATTATTTGATATTTATTTTCATTCAAATGCTTATGTAGACAAAAGGAAAACATAGATATCATCTAAACCCTGGACCACTTATCTCTGCTGGTGCTCTGGATGAGTCAAGCAAATGTCCCTTGCTGCTCTGTCCTTTGCTGTGATGCAAGACCAAGTCCAGAGCACACTTGCTCCAAATTTTACTTTTCCCTGGTGAGTCCCTCCTGACAGAACTTAAAATCCTCACAGAATAGTTTTGTTCCTGTATATACAGCATCATTACAGACTAACATTAACTTTCCTAATGGGGTTTTACAGGCAAGTGCTATCCACAGAGTTTAAGTTGTAATAGGGACAAGCTTGGTCTTAAATCTTGCAGTGAGGTTGTGCCCCTTTGCACAGCCACGTAATGCTGAACGACCCTCCAAGGGCTCATTAAAGTGAGGCCCCACAGACAGCAGAGAGAACAAGGCAGTAAATCCTGCCCTGAGCCTCCAGAGCCCAATGAAGAGGAAAGAGTGAGTCAGAAAATCATGCTCCTCCCTGACAACATTTCCTGAGGTCCAGAACAAGCTCAGAGGTGCCACTTCCCACGTGTCCCTTTGCAGAAAAGCAAAGCTCCAACAGAGCTGACTCCACTGAGATTTATGGCACGAAGGGACTGATGCTGAGGATGAACCGAGGAGCGCTGAAAAGAGAGAGAGAGAGATAATCAGGCTCTTCTCAGCCAAGGCTTTCACAGCCCAAAGGAAAACTGTACTCATGTCTACTTTCTAAGTTTCAACTGGCTTCATCTCCAGGTTCACCCTCAGTGGTGTTTTTCCACCCGCTTTCCCATCCCTTGGCACTGAGGTGAATGGGAACGTGGTGGATGCACACTGGACTGCTCCCCGAGAAGCAAAACAGCTTGGGAACCATTTTTCTCAAGTTTAACAGAGTGGGGAAATTATTTTCACCCAGCTCGCAGTGAGTTCACAAGACCATCAGTCACTGCCTGTGCTGCAGCCCCCGGGGCAGCGGGCGCGGCAGGAGAGGGATTAACCAGGAGATGGCACGAGGCAGAGCAGCACAGAGAGTGCAGCAGCAGCTCTGCTGCACAGCACACGCAGGAGCGTGTTGTTACCTATTAGCGTGAGAAACTAAGGGTTTCTGCGGGTTTCTGCAGAGTGCAAATTGGCTGTAAAAAGCAAAGGGCTCTGTGACTGCTTTGGAGATTGAAGATTCCCAATACACGCGAGGGAGAGCAGGGAGTCACTGAAATGCAGAGGGAGATGGATACCTGGGAAGTATGTTGTTTTCTCTGACACAGTGGATGATTTGCATGGAGTTACTTTATTAAATCACCTTTTTACCCCTGTGGCCACTCTCCAACTGAACAAACAAACTCCATGGGAAAGCCCCTTGCTCCCATGGGTTGAAGGGGCATCCAAAAGCTCATGACATCCAAACCCTCCTAAGTCACTGTACCAAAGGCTGTTTTCTTCAAACCCAGCCACTCTGAAAGCACTCAGTCTTTTCATAATCAGCACTTCCTAACAGAAATCTCTCCCACCAAGACATGACAGAAATCCCATGTGTAACTATGAAAATCCAGTTCCCATACTGGTATACTGGTGGGGTTTGACAGGCAGTGAAGTGATGCCAGGGCTCAGCTTGGTGCTGCATGGGCTGGTGGGAGCAGGAGGGTGAATCAGAGCACAGCCAAGAGGAGGGACCCAAGGGCAGACAGAGCAGGGAACAGAAATGCCCTGTGCACTCACCTGAACTCGTGTTTTCCATGGCCTGCGGTAACGGGGGGGAGCCACAACCCTCAAATATTATTTTACACTAAAAAATACAGGTATGGGGTGGGATGAGAGGCAAAATCCTGAGCTTCATTTCAACCCTTTCTAGAAGTAAGGGTCAAAGTATGGTGGGATCCAGAGGGAGGTTCAGGTTTGTGAGGGGTGGCTTGCTTTCACCTCTACAAGAGCAAGGAAAACAAAAAAATACATTTTAATCTGTCTTTTGTCGTGTGTTTTGCTGAGAGCTCCATAGGGGACCTCAGGAGCCGAGTAGCCGAAATATTGCAGGTACAGCTGTGAGCATAATGGGTTTTTCAGTTCATTTGGAAAACAAAACAGAGTTGTTCTGTCTTGACCTGAAACATTTTTTCCACTATAATGAGAGAAAAGGAGCAAATACTCACCTTCAGTCAACCAAAACATTCTGTTTGACCCAAAAGTGAAGGCTTTCATTTTGTTTTCATGGTACTCAACCATTCCTTAATTCATGCTGAATTCAAAACAAGAAATAACATCAAGCAAAATGTTTTGTGTTCTGCTGAACAGTTTTTCTTACCTTCCTGTCCTCACCTGGGTCACTGCACCAATGCAAGCTGAGTTTGCAAATTACTTTGGTTTGGTTTTGAGCTACAGGGAAGGGCAAAGGGAAACCTTACTGCAGGTCAACCCCCCTTCCCCCAGGTTTAGGTGCACTAAGGGCGCTGCAGGAAACTGCTCCTGCCTCCCCTGGCACGGCTGTAATAACAACACCAGCTCCCTCAAATTAGCAGCTTGGAACTCCTTTCCTGCCCCATCCAAATATCTATAATAAAGGCAATTCGCAGCTCCATCAAGGTGCACCCTCCCTACCCACTGATGGCTACCTGCTAATCAGCAGCAGCCATCCCCCCCTTACCTCCTAAAATGTGTTATTAATGGGTTGGCAGCCCCAGGAGAACAGCGGGAGAACTGAAAGTAAACCATCAGGTTATGTCAGGATTTGAGTCACAGAGCAGCTCTAATTGAAACTTCTCTGCCATTTACTCATCAGGAATGTAGAGCTCCTTCTTTGAATGAAACATTAGACACCAGCCTGACAGCTCCAGGTGGAAGATTATCCGGCAGCTTAATCGCTCCCTGACAGCCCTGGTTACTCCCACAACAGCATCTATTAACCTGCCTTTTATTCAGACCCTTTTATGCTTTTTTAATCAGTGGCTCTGGGTGCTTTGGAGCAAGAGCTGGTTGGATCTCAGACAGGATGGGAGAGATGCATCTCCCCATCACAAAATTCCACTGCTTGAGGGGGCAAGGGCTGCCTGTCAGGTCACCTCCTCCTGGGGGGAATTCTTCAGAAAAAAGGTTGCCTTCTGAAACTGCTAATCCAGTTTATCTCTGCGAAAGAAGATAAGTCTTTTGCCAGAAATTGGGATGTTATCAGGAACTTCAGACTTTTGGGGTGTACTGTTTAAAGCCCCAAGTCATGGATGTGAAAAAAGGCACTGTGAAAAATTCATCTTTAATTTAATTTATTTTTTGATAAGTTACTACCGAGCCTTTAGGTTTGCAGAGAAAAGCTCAAAACCAGATGTGAGTCCACCCTCAAGGCTCAGGCATTGGAAGACAGATAAAAAGAACCCAAAGTTTATCCTCTCTAAATCAAGACTGAATGTCTCTTGAAAACTGATGTTATAACTCAAACAGAAGTTATGGTCTTGATGCAGAAATTATTAGCTGAAGTTTCCTGAGCTGTATTATGCAGGAGGTCAGACTAGATGATGATAATAGTCCCTCTTGGCCCCCAAGTCTATGAATCCCTCTCCTGAGTGTTTTGTAGTTGTCCTCAAACTGTCCTCTCTTGTGTTTTATGCTTGGGTCCAGATTCTCAGTGGCATTGAGACCTAGAGCACCAGGGGTACATTGTCAGCAGGAAATAAAGGAATTTTAGCACCTCCATAAAATCTCACTCATCTGCACCAGTCCTTTGTTTGCTGCAAACACCCAGAGCAGACCCAGGGAGCCAGAAAACCTGTGGTGATGAACAGACTGAGGCATTTTGGGCTTCAAATTGCCCCAGTCCAGGCTAATTGATACCACAGGTGTAACTGTCCCTGCTCAGCACCCATGGACCAGCTGGTCCTGCGGAGCTCTTGCCACGTTTGCTGAGCAGACGGGAAGTAGAACATCCATCTCGAGCTCTGTGTTTGTCAAAAGGCTCTTCCCTTTGTCTGAAACTTCTATCCCTTACAATTCCATCTCATGGTGCTCCCAGGGAACACAGGGAGCTGGGTGGCTGCCAGCCTGTCCCAATTAGCCGTGTGCTGCACCACATGCTGCTCCCCTCAAATCCTGGCTCCTCGCTCCATCCGTGGACCCAGATGCCCAGAGACTCAATCCTCCTTTCCCATGCCATCCTGGCAGATTTTGCTTCAGCCTTGGGCCAGACTGCCTTTGCTGGCAGCAGTTGGCTTGGCAATGCCATAGTGGAGTCATCCCTAGAATAAATAACCCTCATGTGAACAGACACCACCAGGCTCCTGTGCTCACATCCTATGCTCTGCTGCTACATGTGATGGTCAGGACTGATGACATGTGTCCCAGGTTGTCTCAGAGGGGAGAAGAAACACCCTTCAAGTGGTGATCCACTGTTTCTGCAATGCAGCCCCAGAAACCTGGAATTTATCCTCCCACCTAGGCTTCCCAGCCCCATTAATAATCTGAAATAAGGTTGAGTCCGTGCCCAGAAGAGCTTCCAGCAAAGGCAGACAAGCCAAACCAGCACGGTAGATAATAGCTGAGGGTTGGAAGAAGTGGGGAAACCTGAGTAAAGGGAAAGACATGGAAAGGGCTGCTGAGGGGAATGTGTAGAAAGATGCATTTGATGGAGGAGAGGAAAGGCTGTCTGGGGAAAAGGGCAGGATTGTGTCCAAAACAGTAGGAGCATGGCTGAAGGAATAACACTGACAGGGAACAAACTGAGGGAATAGGGGATTAGAAGGGCTATGAAATGCAAAAACTAGACATAGGAATAATAACAGAATTTGGAAAGGTCTGTATTGGAGACCTCATTGGGATAACTAGGTATATGAAGCAAAAAGCCCAGTGAATTCATGCAGAATGGTACCAGTAACAGAAAATAAAAATAGAAGTGATGGTCTGGGAGCAGAGACAGAGGTGAAAAATGTAAAAAGACAGAAAAGGCAGATTCTTATCTAATGAAGACAGGAGGTAACTTTGTGGCTTATAAAGATATTCATACTGAGAATGAGGTAAAAGAGGGATTAACACAGCTAATGAGTGACAGGTTTCAGTTTCAATAAGTATGGAGACATTGATAGAGAGATATTCTACCATCAAAACAAAAGAATGAAAACACCCCAGGAAGAAGTTGCTGTCTTTCCAGAGCAGCTCTGGTGTGATAAGGAACCACCACCATCCACCCAAGCACTGAGACATCAGAGCCATTTGACATGTCAGAGTCAAGCAAGGGAGGAGAGGAGAGCAGTGAGACACCAAGATGAGACAAACAGCAAAGTTGACCCTTAATCCAACCTCTTACAAAAAAAAAAAAATAAAATTGAAGATTCTTTGTTTTCCAGGCTTGTATTTATCAGACAGAGGTCAGGGCACCATGCAGCACACATCTGAGTGTGGCAGCACAGACTGGAGAGCAGAAATGCTGCTGCACAGAGATCAGCTGTGTTCCCCCTGAAACACAACTGCCATTTTCTTTCCCATCTCCCATTTCCCTAAATAAAAGGCATTAAACTATTCTTTTTTTCAACACCCTTATATCAGATATTTATATCAGCTGATTAATGGGAAATATTCAGGTTTTACACTGTCAGTACCTCAGTAAGTTCATGCAAGGTACCCAGAGACATTTAATCATTGAGTTTGTCTTTATTTAATAGAGGCTGTTTAATGGAGTTTGCAAATCTGCTAAACCCACAGTGGCTCAGCACTCTAATAAACCACAAGGGGACTTGGGGGTTTTCATGCCAATTAGGCATCGATAGCCCTGGATTTGGAGATCTTTCACATCTCTAGAGTTTGGTTTTGGCTCTGCTAGTGAGTAATGGCATTAACACCCCCCTCCCCTTTGCCTCACCAGTAGATCAAACGGGGCACAAGCAATCACAGGCTGGTAGAGATCCAAACATTCCCAAATGTCCGTGGTGCCTCTATGCTTGAATTTAATTCAACCTGCTCCTAACAAGAAAAGAGAGGATATTAACACAGCACTCCTGGATTTAGGCGTGATGGTAGCTGGAGAAGGATGGAGACCTTTCTGACAACAATAGGAGAAGGTCAAGCACATGGATTAGGCACGTGCTGATTGCAGAAGATCATTTACTTGCTCAAAGTGATGGTGATCCCAGCTCTGCCTCCTGGATCTGGTCAAAGGATGAACACTTTGCTGGCAGTAGATGTGGAGTTCTGAATTATGGGAGTTTGACAGGCTGTGACCCCCTGCTGAATAGCAAACCTGGAGACAGGATCAGGAGAGTGCCCTGTGAGTGACTTTAGCACTGCCAGCTCTATCTGCATAGTAAGAGTTCACATTATAATCATTATTTACAGCCCCCACAACGCAGCTCACCTGAGGAGGACGAGAAAAAGCTTTGAAAGACAACAATTGCAGCTTATTTACAATTGCTCCATTGGCTCATAGTGCTCTCCAGATGCAGGTTAAAGCAGCAATAAAGGAAGCAAAAGCATTTTTAAAGTCTGCTTTTAGAGTTGTGCATTGGTGACATGTATTTTAATCATCTGCATGCCATCAAGCATGGGTTCAAATTTAAATGTCGCTGTGGAAGCTCTTTCTCTTACCCCTTCACAAAGTCATTTGTCATCTTCCAATTCATGGGAATGAAAGGCATTGAAAAGAAAATTAGGCAAACAAATAAAAATCTATGGTTTTAATACATAGTGCAACCCTGGAAACCTTTTACTGTAAAGTTTTTTTAAAATAGCTTTCAAGAAGAAGAAGGAAGGGAAGGAAAACAAAACTACTGTTAAAGGAAACAGTTTATCTTTGCTTTATCTTTGCTTAAATGTTAGAAATAATAATGCAATTAAATAATCCTTATGGATGATCATCTGGCTGTCAAAGTGAATGTTTACCTTACTGTTTATTACCACCACTGCTGTGATAATTTTAAATAAATATTGGGGAGGCTGGAATTAAGTGGTGAGGTCTTTTTCCCAGTCTTTAATTCTAAACTCATGACTCATAAATATTGGGGAGGCTGGAATTAAGTGGTGAGGTCTTTTTCCCAGTCTTTAATTCTAAACTCATGACAGCACCCTCATTTCCCAGATCACTGAAACGTCTTTCTTTTTTTTTTTTTTAAGGCAATCTGTTAAAGTGTCTTACATATTCCAGTATTTTTTCTAAGAATTTCCAGTTTATGCTTCTCCAAGTTATAGCATTCATCTGAATATGAAACCCTTTTTATCACTCTAATGCTTCTTCAGACCAGCAATCTTATTTCTATGTTAGACAAAATATCATGAACAAAATCAATGAGTAATATAATATGGTTTCCATAGCTGAAGACACTATTAAACCATTATTTCAGTTTTACACTGCAATGGAAACTACAGAACAGACACTTGAGCACAGATTGTATGACAACAATGATAAAAATTATTCCCTTCAGCCACAGGGCCAAATTTTTCCTAATATCAGCCTGAACCTCCCCTGGTGCATCATGAGACCAATTCCCTTTTTCCTAAAGGGATCAGTAGCACCAGTGTAGCTGCTACTTTGGGTGACTTCTATGAGAGATGGGTCAAAGAGGCACTGTGTCTGTCCCCAGAAATTTCTGCAGTCTATCCAGGCAAATTTCTTTTGAATTTGTTTAATTTGTTCAAGGCAGCTCTCAGGCTTTTCAGTCAATGATTTAACTTTAAACACTTAAATTAAGAAATCAGTTGTTTAACGTTCAGTTACACAATTGGCACATCTGTTTTTTACCTTTTTTCACCAGTTAAAGTTATAAAACTACAACAGAATAGCAAACAGAACTGAATAGCAAACACAGGGAAATATTTTTCCACAGTTCACAAGTTAAAGAGTCTCCTAAGGAACCCAAATGGATGTGTAAACATGTTGGTTGGATAAAGAACAAGGGCTTAGGTGTCTGTAATCCTTCAGACTTAATTTGGCATTCATGGAAGCAAAAGGTTGTTTGGTCTTGATGAAAGAATAGTATGAACTGGTCCCATCCAGCATTCCCAACAGAGCTGGAGGAATAATCTGCTCTATGAATTTGGCCTCTTGTTCTGTTCTCCAATTATCCTCAGGCAGATGGTGATTTTGTTGCATTATTTGCTATTGGATAACCTCAGTAAAACAATTCTCACTTGATAGATTGGCAGTGAGCAGCTTCCTTAGAATCTTCAGTGCTTGCTCTGCTTCAATAAGATGGAAAGACCACCTAGAATCACTGCGGTCTCTGCTGGGATGAGCAGATTCCTTAAAAACAGGTTTCCAAAGAAAAAAGGCTGTGATTCCAGATTCAACGTTCCCTTTCTAGGAATATTTCTGTACACTGAGCTGTCTCCCATGGGCATTCCAATGCCCAGGATTAGCCCAGATACACAAATGAGCACCAGATCTCCCAACCCAGCCTCAGACCTGGTCCCTCAGGCCTCTCCTTTCACTTCTCTGCCCAGACCTGAGGCTTTCAGCTCTTCCTTCACATGACAGACACTCATCAGCACAATGGACAGACAATGTGGAGGAAATTTAAAGCAGCCTGTGACTGCCTACTCAGTCTTTTAAAATATTTGATCATCCATTAAAATAAAAGCTTTTCAGAGAAAAATGACAATAGAAATAATAATCTAATGCATACAAGCTGGCTTCTCCCCATTCCTCAGGTCATTCAGGCTCTCCCTATCTCTCCACAGGTCCCCTGGTCCCCCATCTCTTCCTTCTGCTGGGAGAGGCTTTTAGGTGTTGAGTATTCCTTTGACCCTCAGGTTCCCCACTCCAGAAAAAACACATTTGCCACCTATCCCTTAGCAGAATTAAAAGATAGATGCAGGTCCTTGAATGGGGAAGGTTATCCTTTGTCTGTCAAACAGATGGATGAATGGATAATACCATAGGAGCTGTTTAGCTTCATACTTAAATTCCACAGCATCTGAGCATCACTGAGATATTAAAAATACTCTAGTACTCCAAGATAGTCCAAATCAATAAAGTCACAGGGAAATACCCATTGGTATCACAGCTCATATAATAAATGTGTTTGTCTAACCAGGCAACTTAAAATATCCATATTACATTTCTGGTTTGAGAGACTATTCACCTAAACTAGAGGACTTTACTGATCACAAGGATTCTTTAAAAAATGTGCACATCTATTTATAAAAAATATTTTGCTGTTTGATTTCATACTGTATAAGTTGCCTAGTGCCTGACAATGACTTGTGAGCCTTCTCCACTTTTCCAGATATGGATTTCCACCAGGCAGAAATAAAGTAGGAAATTACTTTTCTTATTTTATGGGCCATGAGAAAAATCACCAATCTCAGGATTAAATGCTGGCCAGCAAAGCAAATGACCATTCAAAGGAGAATTATAGAAGCATAAGAAATTGCCAATAAATAACACACTGCTATTGAAAGCACAGGGTGAGCTACCAAGCACATCAGAGGGTAAACCAACCTTCCTGATGCTGAGATCCTAAACAACCCTGGCAGCTCCCAAGAGGACAAAACCATATATTCCAGTGACTCTGAAAAGGGCACTGGGCTTTCTTCATGAACAGCCTGGAAATCGGCATCTGTACATGAATGCAGAAATATATAAAGGCAGGAGCTGAGGCTCATGATGTGCTGGTTGAGCTCTGAAGAAATGTTGAGCTGGCATTTTCCAGTGTAGGACAGGGCAAGAACTTAACTACCTGAATTAGTGAAAATTCAGGGGATTGTAGCTCAGTGTTCATAGAATCATAGAATTATTTGGTTTGGGAGGGACCTTAAAGATCTTCTTGTTCCCTGGGCAGGGACACCTTCCACTAGACCAGGTTGCTCG
The DNA here is from genome assembly GCA_035041135.1 of Platyrinchus mystaceus. NCBI lineage: Eukaryota > Metazoa > Chordata > Aves > Passeriformes > Tyrannidae > Platyrinchus > Platyrinchus mystaceus. Next base: position 3,529,132 of record JAWWLV010000057.1, on the reverse strand, counting down.
GAGCCCCTCCAGCCTGACATTTTGTTTAAATGTGGATGTTAAAACTGAGAAAGACCAAGTTACTCTTTTAGGGAGCCTGGGCTTGGAGCTGCAAAGGCCTGGACATGTGTGGAGACCCACCAGCATGTTTTTTATGACCAGGCTGTGCAATGGCTTTTTGAGAATAATGCCACTGTTAAACGGGAGCTTCTCCCAGCATTACACTCCCCTGCTTCTGCCTGGTGTAACAAGCCACAGAGGAAGCTGGAGTGTATTTATGGAAGAAGGACTTGGGAGTTGAGATCTTCTCTCATTTGGATGCTACAGGGAAGTGTAGAAAGGCAGGAATTCACACCCAGCAGTCTGAGATGACTAGCTGGTCTAATTTGACTCTCTTTGTAATTAAAGGAGAAGCTCAGCCTGCTCTGAAGCAGCATTTCAACCAGAAGCCTAATTTAGCTGCTCTGAGTCCCACTCTGGGAGCTCTTCCTGCTCCCCATTGATTACAGAGGGAAGCAGAGGAGATCAGGTATATAAGTGAATTGATTAAATTACCTGTCTGCAATTGTGTGGCACAAATACCCTGCTAAGTGCCCTAGAACAGAATAATTAGCACAATTTCCAGAATAATTAGCACAATTTCCAACAAACCTTCAGCTGTATCCAACAAGAACTGAACAATCTTTCCAACTGCTGCTGGTTTTTGGTAGCTGCTGCTGCTGATAAAAATTCACCGCACAACATATTGTTCAAGTGCTGTAGGATGGCTTAACAAAATAAAGCAAAATAAAAAGTCACAATTAACACCAAAATCCTAGATAAGTCTTTTGTTTTTTTCCTAGAATTCAAATTGGAGCATAGGTATGACAGAGCAGCACAGCAGATGTGCTGAAAAGGAGAACTTCTCATGGCAAGTGTAGGTGTTTGCAATGGAAAATTTAGACTTCAGAAAATAATTTTACAACAATGTTGGAGGATGAAGTCCTCTTTATGAGATAAAAACCCTTGGGAAACAAAGAGTAAATAAATATGATTCAAAATAAAAATAAGAAGCGTAATGATTAAGTTTTCAACTTCTACCACAGCCTGACAACAGATCTGACAAGTTAACACAGGGGCTGGGGAAAAACAAAAAAAAGCAAAACAACAAAAAGCCAAAACCAAGCAAAAAAAACCCCCAAACAACAAAAAGCACCTTTTTTTTCCTCTGTTAAAAAAGGGGATGAAAAACTAGTTTTGAAATCACTGAAAAGTTTCCTATTGACTTCAGTGCTACTGACTCATGAATAGCCTTTGGCTAAGAGCTTCTGGATGTCACTTCATGATCATAAAGTTTATCAGTTCTTCAGAGGATATAAAATGGAAACATAATTTCTTCCATAAGTAGGTGCCATATATCAGTTTGACTCTTTGTTCTACAACACTTTGGTATAACTACTGCTTAGGATCGGGGTCTGTGCTAAGATCAGCTTGATGTGTTCCCATAAAGAAAACTCCTGAATTCGTATGCATTTAGGGACAGGCAGAGATTCTTTATACCTAATATTTTCACTGTTTGGGCTGATTGAGCTCCCCTGGCACTGCAGAGACACTGTGCCCTAGAAAAACTCTCCCAAGACAGGTTTGCTTTCATGGCTCTTCTCCTCTCCGTGTTTCATCTCTGCAGAGCTGTAGCTTGCAGAGGCTCATTTTACAAAATCTCTCTCCGTTGACTTCTGTGACCACCATGTTGTCGCTGTTCACTGGAGCAAAAGCATTTTCCTCCCATCTCCCAGTCCTGCAAGTCCTGTTACTGGAAATGAAGTTTCGATGTCTGAGGCAGTGGAGCAGTTGCTCCTGCCTATGGAAGATGGAAGCACCAAACTGTTAAATTAACAGCTGCAAACAGCTCATGGAATTGGGATGAAAGCAAATGAACGTGACTCCAAATCATTCCTTCCGAGCAAAGCAGCCCTCAGGCAGCCCAGGGCAGAGCCACTCAAGGCATAAAGCAAACTGCCAGGCCAGGCTGCAATTCCACACACCAACTCCACCTCTGAGACCAATCCCTTCGGATAAAGCACTCAGAGAGAGCAAAATAATCTTGCAACTGATGGAGAAACCTTAAAAAAACATTGTGGAACAGAGGTTTTTTTTAAACCCCACGTTGCTGCTCAGCTGGCAGTGTTTTTTTCTGGACTGTTTCACCCATCCCTACATGATGATATAAAAGTCAGCGCTCCATTGAACTTCCTAATAGCCAGGACATATTTCCTTCACAACCCCAGTGCTCCCTCTCGCTAGGAGCTTTCTCCTGAGCAGCATGACACAACATATTGTAAAGGGAAAATGATAATTAGAAGGAACATTCGAGCAGAGGAAGTTGTCTGGAAAAACGCTTTAGTTAAATGAAGCAGTGAAGATTGTTTTCAACTTAATCTGTTAAACACACGCGCACACGGATCTATCCCAGCGCAGGAATGTCTGCTCACTGCAGACTTGCTGTCCATGGGTGGAGGACAAACCTGGGCAAGGAGGAGCAGGGAATTCTTGATTTGATTTTAAGGAGGTTAAATGAAGATGCAGAGAGATTAAAAGCACATAAATTGCTTCATTCACAGTGAAGTGCTGCAGGAGACACCGGTGTGACCCAGCTCTCTCACACTCTGTGGATGCCCTGGCTGCTCCTTCCCCCAGCTCAGGAACATTACACAGCTCTGCCCCCTATTCCCAGGGAAACTCTGCATCAACACCAGGAACCAAATTCAGTTTGGATGCTTGAATCTTGCTTTCAACAGAATCGTTCTTCATACAGTGTTAAAACCACTGGTACTTTCAGACAAACATGTATTAGGAATGGATGATAAAGACCTATCTGATACAAATTACGAATACTGGAGAGAGAAATAAAGAGAAAATGTTGTCCTGAGGGAAATAAATAAATAAAAAACAACAACAAACCAAACAAATGAAAATCTATTGCCCTGACAGTCAGTTTTTGATTGAGGCTTTGACTAGTGGGTAGGATGGTGGGAGATAATGGCAATCTGAAACATCCAATTTTTTTAATTAACCAGATCACTGCAACACCAATATCTCCTCCACTCAGAAATCTTTTGCTTTTGCTTTTACTCTAGACCCAATTACTTTGGGCATGGAGGAGATGAGAAAAGAATTCCATTTTTGGAAGAATAAAGATCCATTTTCCTTTAGAAAAGTTCACTCTTCCAACAGGGATGGATCTAAAAGCTGCAGGGATAGCAGGCTTTCAAAAGCAATCCCAAGTGAAAGAGGGTTGCACAGTGCAGGCAAAGGGGCCAAAATTTTTTAATAGTAGTTGTTTGTCAGGTAAATCTTCATCCTGTAATTGTTCTGAAATGACCGAGGCAGTTCTCTGTGTGAAGATCTGGGAATGAGGTAATGACCTGGGAAGTAGTGAATGATCATAAGGAAGAAAGCAAGAGATGCTGGAATTGCTGTGGGACTATGTGGGAGAGAGGTTTTCCTCCTGCTCATAGCTCTGCCCAAGCCTGCAGGTGTAGTGCAGAACAAGATCAATCCAGCAGCTCCAAAACTGAGATTTTTTTTTCCTCTTTTCTGTTAATACAGAAAAGATTCGTGCTAATACAGTAAGATTTCTTTTCTGGTAACCTTCTACTTTTCTCTTTCAGCCCTTGTTTTCCTTTTGTCTTCAGACACAGGGAGAAGAATTTGAAAGCAGAACTGGCTGGCAGCTCTTTGCTGGCAGCTCAGGGCAGTGCAGCTCAGCTCATTTGTGCTCAGGCTCCCAAGTCAGGCTGGGACGGGGCAGCTGTGGGGCTGAGTTACAACCATTTTCTCTCACACTGTTATCCAAAAAGCTTTTAGAGTAACATGACTATTGCCAGCATGGGTAAGGATCAGTGACTCTTTCACCAAGTGACTCACCTCAGGAAATGATCAAAAAAGAAGCTTCATAGGAAAATATGAAAACCTGCCACCCAGAAAAATAATTTAAGAAACACCCAGTATGATAGAAAGAAAGTAAATTCTAAAGAAGAGCCATGAAACTTAATACATTCAGTAGCTTCCCTCTTGATTAACTATTACAATTTTATACATTTTAATGGTCCCCTTTAAATCCAGCTGAAAATGATGTACTTCTATATAAGAGAGGAAATGAATCTGGCACTCCTGGCCAAGCCTTGCCCTCTGAATTCTTCCACCCATTGCTCAGATAAATTGCCTTGTCCGAGATGTTGGAGACTGGATACTGTTAGTGCAATGTCTGTCTACAAATCTGCTCTTCATATCTGCATAAATCTCTATTCCTTTCACCCTGGAAAAGAAACCAATTCCTTGTGGCCAAATGAGAAGACAAGAGGATAATCCAACACCGTGAAGATGGGCCCTGATTAATTCACCAGTCCTCCTGGATGGAAATACTAGAGGTGATCCTGCATTAGGAAGAAGAGAATCATGGGAGGTAATATTCTTCAGCAGAGTCTCTATAGCAGAGTATCAGCACAAATGATACATTTCTCCTTGTTGGATTTTATGTTCCCAGTAAATTTTTGTGCAGGTGGAAAATGCCACCTTCATAGCCCTGGAGACCCAGACACTGTTGCAGAGGTTATTTCTTTTCCTGACATCACCTATAAACAAGTATGTTTCTCTTTTCTTCTTTTTTTTATTTTTCCCTATCCTTTTACAAGATTTTCCATCACAATGGGATCCAAATTCACTGTTTATGCAGGCAGCACATGTTCATACATGACAGGGAGAGATACTGCCACTACTCAGTGACAAACTCCCAGTACCTTTAGTCATGCCATAATTTCACAGTTGTGCTCCAAGTGTAACCAATTCCTTGGGCTTAAGTGTCATAGAACATCAATATCAGAGTTAAAAAAAATAAAAACCTCTTTCCAAATGGAGTATTTGGGTGCTGAAGGTTGGTTAACTTCAGTATTGATATAAACTCCTTTGTTTGTCTTCTCAGTTTTAGGCACCTGTTTCTGAGGGGAAAGGGCAATTTTTGATCATTCAGGTCTTAAACCCTCAGCTCGTGGATAATCTGTCCGTGGAGCTCCTTGTTACAAGACACTCTTGGAGCACATGGAAATTGTTATTTTGAAATGTCTGATGCGAAACAAGACAAATTTTTGGATTTTTATTGTTCTTCTCATGTTTGAACCTAAAGATCAGAACAACAGTTACATCCCTGTGAACCCTCTGATATCACAAATATTCAAAATTGGCTTTTTTGTTTTTTTTTTTTTCACTTTTGGACTGGTAAATTGGCTTGTGGCATCCTGATGGTTTCCTGTGGCAGGAAAACATCCATGAAAATGGCAAAAGTGCCAGCAGCAGAGAGTTCAAGCTCTGGCACCTGCTTGTGCTTTTGCATTTGCAGGTCCCTGCAGCCCATTTCAGAACTACGTAACTGCCAGTTTTTCTTATTTGTGTCTCTGTTCTTGAACTTTACCCACTGCTGTCAGTATCACTCTTGAGAGCTCAGAAAATTCAATATATCAGGTTTTTTTCTGGAAGAATCTCTTGCAAGAGGTGCTGTAACAGCACCCACTGCCCACCCCTCATTTTTAAGGACAGTTCATCAGCTGGGCTGAGTAAAACACAGTTCTGAAAATGTATCTGGACCTGTGGACACCTGACATTATCTGAAGGCTGAAAAAGTCCATTTTCTGCATCAATGGCAAAAAATAGGGCATAGAACGGTCGCTGACTTTAATAGGAGCAGGACAGGCTGTAGCTTAAAAGGAATCTGCTCCAGATGACCAGTCTGAGCTTGTGATTTATTATTACTCTTGCCACACCAGTGTTGTAGTAGATACCACATTTGGGTGAAAGTCTATATGGGCTGTCAGAGCTGTTGCTTGTGTGCTTTCTCTCCTGTAATAGGACTAAACACTCTGACACCTTCTACCCAGGAATATTTACTGCTACAGCCGTGGAGAAATATCAAATTAAATTTTCCAACCAAGGCAAGTTTCCCCCAGTCCTATTAGAGCATTACAGATTTACTCAATGACAGGTAAGGAACTCCAGGCCATCAGCATTTTTCGTGAGCTTTGATTTCTGGGTAAAAAGTTAAAAATAAAATCCAAGTTCAGTAACTGCTCTCGTTGCAAAACATGTGTCACCCACAAAGATCTATCACACACAGCCAAGTGCTCTCATTTACACTTTGTCTGCAGGTGGCAAACTAAACCCAGGAAATAAATACACTGTGACAGAAAAGTTAAATGAGAAATTAAAAGCTAAACAAGCATTTTCACGTCAGAGGAACTTTGACTTTTTTACCAACATCTCCACTGTACAGAAAAACTTCTAAAGCATTTCAGCCCATGCCACCAAGATCCTTTCCAGCTGATGTAAAATACCATCCTCCCCTTCCAGATCCTTTCCCCCTACTTTACCTCCATGATTATTACAGTGTAAGCAACTCTATCATTGTCTTTATTTCTGTCAGGGAGTCCTGAATGCTCATTCTCCCTCCTACTCCTTGAAAATCAGGAATGGCAGACACAAAAACAATGTGTGTTATATCAAGATGTGCTTTTCCTGGAGACATTGCTCATCTTTAAATTTAAAGGACAGTGACTAATCTCTTCTATTATTTCTCTTTCATTAGGGAAATAATTGTCTGTGCTGGACAACTTGTAGAAGTATAATACAGCAAAGAGCAAGTAGGAATGTGAATAAATAGGATGAGTCAATATTGCTTTTGTTAAGAAAATTGTAACCAGAAATCTCCTGGAGTTCTTTGAGGGTGTTTATGAGCTCGTAAAGAAAAAGGATTGGTCAACATATCATAGTTGTATTTCCAAAAGACTTCCATTAAACTTCTTCACTAGGTGCCTCAAAGAAGTGAATCCTCCATGGGATAAAAGAACTGCTTCTTTTGTGGATTAACAATTGGTTGCAATGTAAGGAACAAAACGTAAGGGTGGCTTTTACTGGTTTTCAACAAGGTTGTAAAAGGATGTCTGTTAAACTGGTTTTATTCAATAGCCCTACATAACCTGAAAACAGGGGTGAATGTGGCAAATTGCTGAGGATAGAAATGTATTTGCAATAACCAAAGTGGAAATTTATTTCAAAGTGTAAAAAGCTCCCAGGACATCTAAAAATCGTAAAAGAAATACATTAGGAGAGAATTTATGACTGGATACATTATAGGAGTCTGGACTGTGTTAAGTAGACGGTGATGATTCAACAATGGTGGATGAAGAAGGGCAAAAGGTGATATAAACCTATGAAATCATGAGCTGCGTGGAAATGAACATGGAGAGATTATTCGGTTTGTTTCAATATAAAAACAGGGACGTATATAATGAAAAAAGTTGGCAATAGGGTAAAAACAAATAAAAATGATATATTTTTAGATATTTTAGATATTTTAAATAAAGAATTACTTTGAGGAGCTCATTGTCCCAGGATACTTCAGTGGCTGAAACTGTGAAAAGACTGGAAAAAAGATTCATTGGGATAAGTTGCTGTTGTTGCACAAAGCTATTTCATGAATTACACCTGATCAAGCCCAGAAAGCTCTGAACTCCAGAAGCTGGGAAAATCAGCAATCCATAATTACCTTTTTTCTTGTGGATGCCATCCTGGTGAACCTGCTATCAGCTACTGTCAGAAACAAGACAGGGAGTTACCTGAGTCTTTGATCCAGCATAGTACAGCAATTCTTCCATTTCCATGGGAGTGATTCCATGGCACGACCACCACCTGAACCTGCCTGGTAGATGAAGTGCCTGGAGGGGAGCTGGGCCTCAGCTGGATCTGGATAGGGGCAGGAAGCTACAATAATTCTGGATTTTATAGCCATTTATGCCTCAAATTGCTTGCATTATGTCTTCAATATGCCTTGCTTCATATCAGAATGGCATTATCTATTTGCAGTGATGTGACATAACACCATATAAAAATGGTCTGGTTTAATATATAACAGCAAGTTTTCTTCATCTTAATAGAGCCATTGGAGTGAGCTAATGGTTGTTCTTGGCTGAAAGGACATGGCCGTGGTGGAGCCAAACTCAGTGTGGGGAATCAGGGGTGGTTATCAACAGAGAGACAAGGGGGGTAAAAACTGTGATGAAAAAAGAGTTGATGCACTGTGACCATGAGCCTCAAATCTGCCCTCTTTACCTTTCCTGATAGAGTAAGAGGATTAGGAGTTTTTTGGAAGGTGCCCGACCATGAAGGACATCCAGAAAACATCCTGCTCTTGCTGCTGTTCAAAGACCACGGGAGTCAAAGGGGCCCTTTCCTGCAGCATTTTGTGTTTAGGATTCAGTTCCTGAGAAGATTATCCACGGCAGATAAGTGGCAGGGGAGCAGTGCTACCCTGCCTTCCTCAGCCACTGATGGCACATCCAAATCAGCTGCTCTGTGATTGTGGTATCTGCTGGAAACCATTCCCCCAAGACTTGTCACGTGCACATTATTAACAACCAAAGATCCCATCTTTGTGTGGGTTAACTCTCAGCTCCATCCCATAAGAGGCTGCTTTTTCAGTTATTTGGGAGTGTGTGGGCTGCCTTGTTGGTTGGGTAATGAAAGGGTACAGAAAACAGCCTGAGACCTGGTGCCAGAGACATGTAATTATTGCTGATTTCAAGAGAGCTTGTAAAGCTGGGGTTTCTTTATTATTATTTGTGCTATGACAATTGTATCTGAATGTTTACCTTTTAGCCTTATCCCTTATTTAACAAGCTAAAAAGATGGATGCATCAGCAGGGTTTCTAAGAGGAAAGGAGTGCAATAGAGCTTTTAATCCTCTTTGCTGCTGTGTGAATGTTTCTGAAAGCACGGCCTACAGGTGCTTTCATTTTACCTGAGTGACTGGTTAGGTTTGTTTCTGTCCTGTATTTTTTACCAGGGCTTGATATCATGTAATAAACACAAGGCTATGTGGTGACACGGCCCCTTTCACACAGCAGATCAAATTCCATGTTAATGGATAACACTGCTAATGCAGTAACACAAACCTTTACATTCCAAATGTATCTCCACTTTTATTTAGCCTTAGCAAAACACAGGGTCAGATAATTCTGCAGCCAGCCAGGAGCATTCCAAGGATCAGAGGCCATGTGTTTTCTACCAGAGAATTGGCATCCTTATGATGGGTTGGAGTGAGAGCCAACTTCTCTGCCAGGAATTATTAGAAACAAGATGCCAGTGTTGGTCTCCATTGGTGCATAAAAGTTACAGTAATTTGTACAATACAGAGAACACTCTGTGCATCTACTTTGAGGGGAGAGCACTAAGTGAAGTTTTGAGCTTCACCCCTGCACCCCCACCAGCCTAAACGTGCTCATTGGGATTTGCAAGGCTCTCATCAAACATTCCCAGAGTCTTGCCGACATCCATCACCTCAGGTTAGAGCAGCACGAAACCCAAAGATGAACCTGTGACTTCCTTTTTCTTTTGTGAATCTCAAGTATCCTGAGGCACAACAAGTTATCAAACACATAGAACCACCTGGGCACAATTCAGCCTGATTTTAGTGCTTTTCAGCAGCAAGCACTGCTTTGTTGGACCGTGGTTTGGGTGCATTTAAGGTGAGGTGACATTTTAGGTACCTCATTTCAGATTAACAGAGTTTAGAGGCACAATTCAATACTTTGTGATGGTTTCAATGCAAGATTCTTCCCACTCCTCCCTCTCCTCGTAACAGACTCTGGTTAGCTGTTGGTAAATTACTATAGTCAGATAAAATATTGACATTTAGATGAGTTCACGCACTTTTCCTCCATTGTTTTGAGGAAAAAAACCCCAACCAAACCAAAAAAAATCACAAACAGGGGAACAACACCAACGTTTCTGCCCCCCCCCCCTTTTTTTTTTTTACTTTTTTTTGACACATCTGGTAACAGGAAATTTCTAGGATAGAATAACTTCCACTACCTGAAAATCTACAGAAATTCTGGGAGAAGCACTGCATGTTTTTGCATTCAGCCATCACTTTAATGAAAATGAACTAAAGAAATGCACCTGTAAATTGTTGCTAGTTTTGAGATGGATTCCAGGTACACACTTAGTTATCTACAACTGCATTGAGGAAGGGTGTGTTGAAAGGCCAGCCACGGGGTTTATAAACTGAAAATGGATTGTGGAGGCACAGCACATATTTTATTTGCAGGAAAATACACGAGAGCAAAGATCTGAGCACTCAAGTTTGGTCTCTGAAAAGCAGAGGCTGCTGCAGTCATTGTTTGGTTGGGAGCAAAGGGGGGCAGAAGTTGAGAAAAAAGCAGATTCCGTGACTAAACTACGGTGCAAATGAGCTGTGAACCATCGGGAGTGAGAATCTGGCACTTGCCTCACCTTATCCGTGCTGTTTCCTCTCCTGCTGCTCGAAGATAGCCAAGAGCTTCCTTTTTAATCAAGGACCATTGGAAAGTACCAGCGGGCTCCCACTCACAACGCTTTGATTGGCTTCCAGCCGCAGTGACAATTGCATCCTGTAATCAAAATAGCAATCATTAGTGGCACAATTATTCCCCCCCTCGCACACACACTTGCCCTCCTGTGCCGAGCGGGATGGCTCTGAAATGCAGACTGCAAACAACGCGCACTGTACGCGCCTGGCTGGGGGACAGGTGCCCATCCCAGCTCGCTCCAGGTGCCTCCTTTGTCAGAGGCTCCGGGAAGGCAGCTGTTGGTGGCAGAGTCTGAGTTCAAGGGACTGGCTGGAAATCCAAAGGAACGGAGATGGGAATCCAGGTTGGTGCAACTGTCGTTTTTTCTCGGTGCCTCCCCCCCCCACACCCCATCCTTGCTGCTTGAACATCCCCCACCAGGTTCTGTCTGAGCTGTTTGCATCCAGCTGGGAATTTTCTTCCCTCAGGTTCCCTTCCCCATCACTTACCTGTGCTGTGGCCATGGGGGGAGATGGATTTTTGCGGGGGTCTGACTTACTGGCTGGTTGGAGCACAGCTGGGGCAGTTTATTCTGAAGACACCCAACCCTGCTGCCGGATTTCCTCACATTTTCACACGCTTACTTGCTCTCAGGTCCCTTTTGGATGTCTCATTACTGCACAGGCTGTTCTCTATCCACACCCAGCTCATGGACAGGGTCTCTTCTCCCACTCTGGGCCCTGTGCTGTCTCCTTTGGACATCCACCTCCATCAGTGCTCAGAACATTCTGTAACACACCTGCCTTTTCCCTTTAGAGTGTGAAATAAATCTCCACAGAGACATATCCAGATGAAAGATGAATTCTTTTAACCTTAACACTTGCAAATCAGGAAAAAAATATAGATGCTAAAGCTAAATGCCATCTTCAAACTCAATTTCTTGTTAGAGCTGGGGGGACAACGAACCTCACAGAAGACAGGAGAAGAAAACTAAAAGTTATGTGAAATCCCTATGTATTTTAAGTTGTGTTTGATGAAATAAAAATGAAAACTTTTCTTTACCAGCCAATATCTGGTATTCCTTTAGAAATTTGGTTTCATTTCACTCCCTGGTTATTCAAAAAATATTCACGATGGAGGTTAATTTTTAAAGGTTTCTATTCTAGAACAGAGAGGTTGCAAAGCGGTGTTCCAAAAAAAAAAAAAGGTAATGGCAGTCTCAAAAGCCACACTTTATTCCTTCCCACCAAAAGTATGCACTGAGTTAAGGACTATTTTGTGTATAATTTTCATCTCTCTAATTTTCAGTTTGTTTATTTTTTCATATTTACTCCTTGCAAACAGCCATCCATTCCTTCCACTTGCACTATTTTTTCTGCATTTATAAACACCCTTAGCCACCCTTGAGGGAATCAAAGTCTAGAGGAGTCCAGCTTAGAACAATTGACACATTTCTCTGTAATTTGAGATCAGAGCTGTTTATGGAGCAGCGAAGATCCAACTAGCAAATGATGCCTATTTCCAGCATGGATAGTGTGCAAGGCTCCTTCTTTCCCTTCTCACTTGATTTCCAAGTTTCTACAGGTGAAAGAAACTCCTCCATAAGTAATCAGTATGAGATAGAAAAACGAGCCCCTCACATTGGAAAAAGTATTTCCTTGTCACCTTGCATCAGACTGACTTATTAGCAAGTCATTAGCAACAAGTAAATCTCCAGAATTTGGATTTTTTTCTCCATTCATTCCAGATAAATATTTAAATGTGTTTGCCTTTATTACATTTCTCTGGGCTTAGTCTAATGTATTTGGCCTGGAAATCAGACAGGATTTTGGAGTCTGGAACAGCTTGACAGAGCCCGCGAATTGGAAGCAGAATAAATTAGTGGTGCCTGGTGATTGTACTAGATAGCTTAACAAGGCATGGTGTTAGAAAAATCCATCAGATTTAGGACCTACTGTGGAAGAAAGCAGAAGAGCAGAATCTTAGAACCACTGAATAGAAGGGACATTAAAGCTCATCTCGTTCCACCCCCTGCCATGGGCAGGGACACCTTCCACTAGCCCAGGTTGCTCCAAGCCCCGTCC
>JAWWLV010000057.1:3489686-3516617 GCA_035041135.1 Platyrinchus mystaceus | reverse complement strand
GCAGCCACAGCTTCTCTGGGCAACCTGTGCCAGGGCCTCCCCACCCTCACAGGGAAGAATTCCTTCCTAATATCCAACTTAAACCTACTCCCTGTCAGTTTGAAGCCATTCCCCCTTGTCTTGTCACTCCAGGACCTTGTCTAAAGTCCCTCTCCAACTTTCTTGTGGAAGGATAAGAGCTCATTTGCATTGACAGGAACTGCACAGACACACATTTTGACCAATTACTGGTTTCCTCAAGGCTCACTTGCACCCCACAGCCAATAAAAGCCACGTCCAGGGTTGTTTGTATTGCCAGGCAGAGGTACAGCACAGTGACATGGAGCATCACACACCTGAACCACAACAGCCAAGCTGGTCCTGTGCTGTGGGACTTGCCCCCCTCATGCTCCTCTAAGCAGCCCTTCACCCAAGTGATGGTGCTTGTGCTTCAAGTGAGACCAAGGGCAGGAAAATCTAATCCAACTTTTCAAGCCTAGTAAATAGTTCAGGCCACTTTTGAGGGTGTCTTTTGTTACAGCTTGTTCAGCTGCCTCCAGAGCCCTGCAGCAGAAAGGAGGACTTAATGCTTAAGAAGAGAAAAAAATCTTTCACTGCTTGAGTCTATTAATAAATGCATCTATTTTCAGGCAGACACACTTTTTATTGGTAACAACTCGTTCTGACCTATATCAGGGACTTCAGCCAGGGATGGCTATCAACCAGGGCACATACCAACCCTCAAAGAGCAAAACAGCTCCCTAAGCCACAATTTTCCAGCAGCTGGATTGCTGGAAGGAAGGCCAAGATCTTCACAAAAGCAAATACTGCCTTCCAGAAACTTTGCCTTGAGGGGAAACTTGCACTGCTACGAGCCACTCCAGCCACTGGGTTCAAGACAATTCCCAATGGAAGAAAAAAAAAAGAGATAAATAAAAGTTGGCTGGCTCCTGTACACAAGAGGCACAAAAGCACAAACATGTGCAGCACCGCCTGTTCTAAAAGTGCATTATTATTAACTGGAAACAGCAGCCAGATCCATCATGTTCAGCATGCCCCACATCACTGCTCCACTAAACACCACAGATTATTTCCCTGTAATTGCCTTCCTGAGCTGTCTAGCAGACTCGATTCATTTCCATTAAGGCTCTGGAGGATGAGATCATTTAGTATTTCCACATCCCCCCTTTTCTTCTTTTCCACCCGTTTTTTGTAAATTTGGCAATTACGTGCTCGCTGCCACCCCCTCAGTAGCTGAAGGCAAAGTTTAGCACTTGGGATCGCAGGGGAGCAGCTGAAACAATAGTGAAGTAACGACTGCAATTTTCACCACGTGAGCTTTCCTCCTTAACTTGAGAGGGAAAGATACTTACGCCCTGCAAAATTCGACAGACAACAGCTTCCCTTCAGTCACATCCCTTCACTTTGCACGGAACAACTCGATGGAGCAGACACGAAGAGTGAAAAGAAAGCCCTGTAGCCTGGTACCATCCAAGAGCTGATAAGTCATCTGCTGATTTTTCACCTTTGGTAGCTGCAGAGTGTTAATTAAAACCATTCTGGATGTAGATTAAGTTTCTGCACTCGGAAGTTATCATCAATGCCTCACCTGCCTTGAATGAGAACTGCACATCCTGTGATAAATGGAGTGAAGGTTTTGCCTGGTTTCACTAAGTGTCTGCAGCTTCCTTTGGAGGATTTATTCCTCAGCAAAGTCTGTGTCATCTCCTGTGCTGCCACTGAGCACAGAGTGAGGTCTCCTCCAGTGTGGCACAGCCTCCACCTGCTCATAGCAACAGAAACACTCGGGCGGGTTCGGGTGAGATGGGATTTGATGCCAGGATCATCTCCTCACAGAAAAATACATATTAAGTGAACAATCCTTCCATCAGACACATACAAATCCTTGAACTTCTGCCAGTCTGGAAGGACCGCTAATGTCTCTATTAGAGTTTCAGTGCTGGCTTTGTCTTACCCATGCTCTGCTTTGGAGAACAGCATCCAAAATGCCATGTTGCCACTTCAGGTTTTTTCCCTAATTTTTTGCACATGAGTTTTTTAATTCTAATATTTTTTTTCCCTTCTGATTACTGGTAATCTCATAAAGGAGCTATCAGATATTTCAAATCTTTCCTGTTCTGGTAATTACTACACTTTGATGCAGCAATCTTTTGATGTTGCTACAACCTCATTTTTCCATTAATTTCCCATGTCATTGCTGTCAGTGTCTGACCTGATCTGACCCTGTGTCCCCCCAAAATGTTGACTACCAGACAGAAGCCCAGGAAGGTTTAGACAGGGCTTTTCATCCTCATTCCATGGCTATGTAAGTTCCAGGTAAAACTTGGACCCACACAGCCTGTGCTCATCTAAGCTCTGCCACACTGCTGATCAGACTGAGAAGTAAAAGCTCATTTAAAAGGCCTGCTGGGGCAGCTCAGAGAACTTTGCATAATTCAGAGGATCCCAGTTAGTGTGGCAATGTGAATTTCACATTGACAGCTCCACGGGGACACGGAAAGCAAAAATTTATACACTACTGGTATATAAAACAGCACAGAATAGGAAATATGATTAGCAAAGGGAGCAACTCGTGAAGCAGAGTGATCCCATGTTACCTTCCCAGTCCTGATCTCCTAAAGCAGCTCTGGGGCTTTTTTTCAGCATTCAGTGCAACACTACTGGGCTCCCACTCAGCCCTGCTGGGCCACAGAGGTTGTAAGCATCACCCAGGGCCCTGCTCTTCCCCTGCCTGCCCTGACAGCAGCTCATTCCAGAGAGGGAAAAGCAGGTGAAACGGGGAGCAAGGGGGATCCTAAGTACAAGAAAGGATTCTTCACAATTTGCTCCCAAAAATAATTGAATAAAAAGAAATGGCCTAACATAGACTTATGCAACACTTGGCCAGCTCCTAATTTTGACTCCAGTGGCATGTAATAATTTACATCAGCTGGATGTCTATCTCTACATGCATATATTAAGATCTGACAGAATTACCAGCTTGTCAGGGCTAAAATACTCTGGGCATGAGAATGAATTCAGATATAATAAACCATTGAATTAGCTGCCTCAAACCACCTCTCTGAACCTCCTGAATGGACATCCATGTTCCAAGCACAGTTATTTGGGAAGCAGCACAAGATGTCCTTGTGGTCAGACCACTAGCAATGGTGTGAGGGATTTATTTAATCCAGGTCTTTTTATTGAGGGGAAAGGGGCTACTTTCTCTACTGAGGGAGAGGCATCATCCTCTGAACTCAAGGAAGGGAGGAAAGGAAAGAAGGGACGTCATTTCCCATGGACAGGCATGAAGGAGACACAGACAGTAGAAGGCACATTAATGTTAATCCAGACATCCACTAAAGAGAGAAAAGCAAGAATGGCTTCATATGGGGTTAAACAGACTCAGGAGCTGAAGGAGACTAAAAAGCTGGAAAGGGTTGCCTGTGCCTCAAGCCCCATGGACATGAGGGAGAGTTTAAATGTGACCAGCGTGTCTCTGGGACAGCGGTGCTGCTCAGGGTCAGCCAAACAGCTCCAAGAGCCACCACTGAGCTTCCTCTCCCTGGGGAACTTCAAGGCTTGTGAAGTTACTTTAAATGTTTGGCTGCAGATAGCTCCTGTTAGCACAGACTGAGCTGGGAATATGCAGCTTAAGTGTCTTTGCTGCCCAGGTCAGACCCCAAAGTCATCCAGGCCTAAGGCTGGAAATGGGAGCAGATGAAGGGGAAGGTGCACCTTGCTTCCCTGGGGCCTCTCAGGCACACAATCTCTCACTCCTCCAGGGCACTGGGTGTTGTCACCCTTGTCTGACCCCCTAAACTATCCCATCCACCCTTTCCCACAGTTCATGAAATTCTGGGATGTGCTCCTAGAGGGAGCTTCTCTGCAGCCCTCTGCCTTAGTGCTGCACCAAGGCTCCTACAGGACGAAGAGTCCCAAACTCAGTGTCAGTCTGACTCATCTCATGACTAACAAGAAGGGTGCATTTCCACTGCATAAAACCTTTTATTTATTTAATTTTTTTTAGGCAATAAATAAGCCCCTGATTATAATGTTCCCCTCCTTGCCCTTGTTCAGCCTGATAACGTCACCGAGCGGAACAGCTAAAAGTTTTACTAGTCCTTCAGGGCTATTATGCCAAATGAGGAATTGCTACATATTCACTCACAAACATCTGCTAATGTTTAATTTTTTATGTAAAATGCTCTGGGAATAAAGATGCAATAGGCTGAGCAGCTGTTAATGCCCTGTGCTTGCCTGTGCATTGGCTGAAGTGTGGAGGGCAATACTTATCTCCAGCATCACCACTGCCACACTGGACTGAACACAGCAGCACAGGGTGAGGGCTCAGTTAAAGCCTTGTTCATGTCAGCTTGGGCTCCCGTTGCAGAGAAAATTCAAACTAGAATCTGCAGTCAAAAAGAAGGAAAAAAACCTCACTTCTGAACAGGGAATGCTTTTTTCCCCCTTCTTTTGTTTCTGCACATCAAAAAAGTTGGAGTTTGTTGCCCATATCACAGGAAGCCAAACTGATTTTTCTGCTTACCTGCATGATGTCTGATTTCTTCTGATTCACTTCACAGCTTTTTAGGTGGGGGCCAATGGCTGAATGAAGCTGGACCTTGCCAGTGGTCTCCAGGCACAGTGGACTTTCACCTATTCGTCCAACAGCACATGTGAAATCAAACCATCAAAGAGATGAGAAGCAAACTGCAGGCCTCAAGAGGTTAGAGAAAGTGGAATTAGTCCCCCTTTGAAACATGGAGGCTGTAGCAAATGAGAATAGATGGGGTTTGATGTCAGGAGGAGAAGATGGCTGTTGAGCTCAAACTCTGATAGCTCCTTCTCCTCTCTTGGCTCAGCCTGGCTTTCGTCTCCCAAGATCTGGAACAGCTCTGTGCTTCAAAAAAAGCCTCTGAGGGACCTCTCTGTTGAAAAGGGAAAGGAAAGAGAGAAAGTCAATCACATCAACAAGTCCAGCAGTGCTCATCCTGTGAACTGATACCACCCAAAACCTGCCATGTTTGCTCAGGGAATCCGTGTATTAGAGCTGGAATTAAGAAACTCAAACTTGAGAAAAGGCTGCTGATGCCCTTTCACTAAGAAGTGACTCCTCTTACTCTTCTCTTGACACTGTTTGAGCATACCCAATCTCAAAGTACTTGGCAAACAGATTAATTAAGCCTCCAGTAAATAAACCTATAGGGAAGGTTTATCAAACCAGGGCACAGAGCCAAGAAGTGATTTATGCAAGGCCGTGGCTGAGACTGGTCCCCAAATCCATTCCCTGTGCACCACTAGACAGCACCTTTTTACACAAGCACTGCCACCACATCTTCCTTTTGTACCACAAAGCTCAGCCAGCCCATAAAACTGAATAAAACAGGTCACTTAACACACAAGCACTCTGGACAACTTCCTGCTGGGTTTCTTCAACTAACAGAGCAGAGTTTGGCTTTAATGCCTCAGGGCAAATGTCTTTGAGCTTGTGCATGTGCGTGTGCATGACACCAGATAAATGTGATCAGATTTGGTGCGACAAAATTATCAGGGGAACATTTGCATTGCCATTTCTGCAGGAGGCTGCACGATGGAAAGCAGAGAGAGAACATGTTCGGGGTGTCAGGCAGCGGCACGGTGGATTAATAGGAAGAGACATGTGAGCCACAGAATAATCATGTTCATTAACAGAGGCATCCCAAACTAACGTGGACAGGGCCTTCTCACCAAGGGCAACTTGTGTGTCTGGAGCTCCTCCACTGCTGTGGCGAGGCTTGGGGCAATTGGGACGTTGTGGATTTGTCCTGACATCCTCCCTTTCCTGTGCAGTGCCCCCATCTCTGCCTCACCAAGCACCAAGATACCGCTGCCACAGAGACCCAGCCCAGCTGCAGGAGGCTGCAGGACACCACAGTGCGTCTTGGAAAGCCTTTTCCTTCTCTGTGCCCACTCTGGACCAGCACAGCAGCAAAGGATCTGCAGCCTGTTTATTCCCTGAGCAGTTCAAAATGCACCTGGAAGTCAGAATAAGAGATTTAAGCCCCTTGTGAGCAGGCACTTGCTGAGATCAAGGGTGATTATTTTAGGATGTGATATGCTTTATTGGTTCTAGAAAATTTTAAGTGTGTTGCCTTTTTCCTTCCACTTTTGCACCCAATTATGTGACTGGGAAGAGTGGTTGATATTATACCCGAGAGACTTTCTGAATGGAGAAAAGCTGGAGAATTAATTCATTTTGCACATCTGTACACTGGTTACTTTGTGGTGTAAGAGCTCTCTTTAAGGAAGAACTGTCAGACCTTGAAACCTGAGCATTTTGTATAAGCGTGTGCATGTCTGTGTTAGAGGCTTCTTCATCTTCAACCAGTTTTTCCTTTTTATTTATTCCTATAAATACAGTGGGCTTTGGCAGGCAGAACTGCACGGGTGGAACTGAGTAATGGCTCTCAGGGTTTCTATAAATTAAGAACACCCAACTTGACAATGCACATGTCGTCTTTATCAGTTCCCTCCCCCAGCCCGTGCCAAGCACTCCACCATAAACTTCCTCTCCGTTTCACACCTAATCATGTGTAGCATAAATCCCACAGATCAGAGGCTGCTCACGGCGCTGAGGAAGGATCAGCCTGGGGTGTTTATCCTCACATGTGATCAAGCTGAGGCAACTATTCTCCCCTGCTCCACCACAGCAAAGGAACTTCTAGGAGGTGAATAATCAGGGCTTGGCTTATTTTCTAATTCAAATGCAAAGCACCTGGACATCCCTATTTGCGACGCTGCCCACCACCTCTTCTCTTTCTGCTTCCCTTGTAAACAAGCTGCAGGTGAATAGTGCTGCTCAGCACTTTTCACACTTTATCCCTCTATTTTTAAATACAGCACAAATGTGATTAGCACATCAGCCTGATTATCTCCAAAAGGATTCCAGAAGAAGACTGCCAGACAGCTTCAAGTCTTTGCAAATCCTGTTAAGGTTAAAGAAAGCGTTCACAGGAGTGAGTGGTGATGCCGTAGTTGAGGAGACTTGTGGAAAGGGAAAGGCTGCACCATCACACTCTGCCTCTTCGTGTCACCCCAACAGCACAAGTTATCACAGGGAATTGTTAAATCTGCCCTTTCCTTGATGACAAAGGTAAATATTGTACTAGAAACTCACTGAAATGCCCCCTCTTGGCCTCATCTGCCACATTCTGCCCTTTGCTCATAAATTACATTTTTCACATGTTGCTGACTTCCTTTCTGCTCTTGTGGATGCTTATCCAGCTTTTCAGACAAGTGACAGCCAAGGCAGAGCCACTGGTCTCAGCCAGGCTGGACAAATGGGCAGGCACACGTATGTCTTGTGAGAGTACACACTAATATTTTCAGAGGCATTTGGGTTTGCAGAGGCCTCTTTTTTTTTTATTTAGTGGGCTGACTCTGCAAACGCAGCACAGCATCTGCATTTCCATCTGGGAAACAGGGAAGAAATCTGGACAGACATATGGGAGTCACTGTTTTTTAGATTTCCAACATTGATGGATAAGCATCTGAATTTTCAACAGTGGTCTCCTTATCTCCAGGAGTCAACTGCGTTTGCTCTTTGTTCAGTAAAAGAAGTATTTCAGACCAACACCCCACTGATGAAGAGTCAGAGCTCCTGTATGTCTGAAAGACCTCTCTGTTGGGGAGCCACACACTGCTCATGAGACTCACTGGGCTGCCTTGATTCAGCTGTGTAAAATCCCGGGGCAAGACATTCAGCACTAAAACTATGAGTGCTTTAGTCACACTTGGGTCTGAAAAATCAGCCCCAAGTGCTGGCAGAGGTGTAAAAATAAGGATGTTCCCTGTACAACATAAGCAAGATCGATTTTCAAACCAGTTCCCCAAAAAAGGTTGTTGCTTGTCCTTTTCTTTTTCCATCTGCTTTTCATATGCCTTTTCTTCATGAGACAAGGTTAATCCATCTTGCTGTTAGCCAAGCATGGCTATATAGACACATATCTGTGGATACACCTACATATACATACACATCTATATCTATGCACCCTGGTGCAGTTTTTTCACATCCTTGCAATCTCCTGGAAAATTCCCCACCGGGCATTAAAAGGCAGAAATCTCCAGGAAGGCTAATAAATCATTTTAAGTATGATGTTTGTAGGGGAAGACATTTTGGAGATGATAAAAAGAAGCCCATTTTCAAAATGTCAATGAACCCACAGAAAGGGTGAGTGGCTTTTCAGATGTCTGCCCACTTATTAGAGATCTGCAAAGTCAGGTACCTAAAATATTTGGCTAGAAAAAGTTAGAGTATAAATGACTGTAGCCTTTCCAAGCCTATAAAAAGGGAAGCAAGAATCAGAAATGACTGGGAGGTGGAGGAAATTAATCTCCCACAAGCCTATTTTTCAGAAAACCAGAGTTCAGCTTATTCCTGAAAAAGTCAGGAGTGGTAATTGCTTATGAGAAATTCTCTTTGAATACACAGGACAAAGTTACTGGGCAGGTAGGCAACAGGAGGAACAAACACAGCTCCATGTGCTACTCAGGAAGGTGTTTGTATCAATTGGTGCATATCCATATATTTTTGTTACATGAATTAATACTTGGGAGGAAAGTCACCCAAATTAAGGACTCAGTGTGTCTGTTAGGACTTGCCAAATCCCAGCATCTCTCATATGCTTGTACATGGGGGACATGAGAAATGCTGAATGTAAACACAAATGTAATATTTAATTGCAAAAATGAGATGTGATGATTAGTATAGTGGACAACACATTCATTATGTTGCTGCTTTTCGGTACTACAGGGAATAGGATGCCCATTTCCCTCCCCACCCTCACAGTCACAGGGCATTTTACAATAACATCTTACCTCTTTTTTTTTTTTTTTTGGTGACTGGCAGAGTAACCATTCGGAAGTGAAACTCCTGCAATCTCTCATTAAAGAAGATGGGAGGCCAAGAAGGTAGTGGTATATATGGCATTTTAATGAAACCTTAGACAAAAAAGTGATGGCCACACTATTGTGTATTAGAAAGCTTTGAAGGATGCTTAGCCAACTTGATGTCTTGATGGCACGAGCATTCAAATATTTCTTTTTGGGAAGGAGATGTGGGCTAATGGAAGAGCTAACAGGCCATGTTCCTGGGAGCTGAGGGACTGATTTTTAAAGCAGAGTGGTATCTGATAGTTTTAGTTCCTAAAAACATGGCTTAGTTCTGTAAGACAATTGAAATATTCCCTGTTATTTTCCAGTATGCCCAGGACCTGATTCTTCTCCCATATGCAGCACTGCTTTCAGTGAGTTTATGCCTCATTCATATCAATGCAAATGAAGAGAAATTCCAGCTGCATATTTCTGTATGTGAGCCTCCCTTCCACAAGGTGTTTAAGAACAATTTAAAATCAATTCCTATTCAGCAAAGACTGATGCGGATCTTGGGCTTTCAGTAAAGAAACATGCTTAAAAGCTTTGCTTAATAAGAATAAACTACAAGTCAGGGCTTTAGGTTAGAGCCTGCACCTTTCCTGGTGAACCTTGCTACAGAGGAAAGTCATTATTTCAAAAAGAAGGTATCAGTGGTGTGAAGCCAGGCTTATCTTGAGCCTGCAGGGAGGTTTATTACTTGGCTTCAGCATCTCAGCTGGCAAATATTTGATATGGATACCCATCTACCAAATGCAAAAACAAAGAATAAAATTTAAAAAAAAGAAAAGTAGACACCATAAAAAATTAAACACCTAAATGGACTAAATGGCCTTTTAATGTCCCTTTTAACATAAACTATTTAAGATTCCATAATTTTGTAAGTATTAGGTTGGATTTTTAGCATTTCCCTACTTATATCTGCAAAATCTGCAAGTTTGTCTGTTCTCTGAGGGGACAGAAGGAGTGCACCCATATAGTGCTCCCCAGAAGGAGTGAGATCCTCCAGTACCACCCCCACCCCAACAAGCACCCCCAGCTTTTGCACAGCTGAAATATTTTTGTGAGTTTTACACATGCAGTTCAAAAAGACAGCTGGAAACTTTTTTTCACTCTGTCTCCCATTAAGTGCATGTTGACTGTAATTAAAATAATTTATATTTTGCCACACAGGGCCATGAACTCCAGCAGCAATTAGTGAGAGAGATGAGTGATAGAAGTCATGGTTTCCAAAGGTCAGAGACAGGTTTTCTTGCTCACAGCAGCTGCATAAAGTTAGAATAAGAGAGAAAGTTGGGGCTGTTCAGCCTGGACAAGAGAAGGTTGTGTGGAGACTTCATGGGAGCCTTCCAGTACCTGAAGGGACCTACAAGGAAGCTGGAGAGTGACTCTCCATCAGGAACTGTAGTGACAGGACAAGGGGGAATGGATTTAAACCAACAGAGAGGAGATTTTTATTGGATATTAGGAAGAAATTCTTCCCTGTGGGGGTGGAGAGGCCCTGGCACAGGTTGATCAGAGAAGCTGTGGCTGCCCCATCGCTGGAAGTGTCCAAGACCAGGTTGGATGGGGCTTGGAACAACGTATTCTAATGGAAGGTGTCCCTGCCCATGGCAAGGGGGTGAAATGAAGTGGTCTTTAATATCCCTTCCAACACAGGCAATTCTGTTTTTATGAATAAATCCACCCCCCAATATATTATCTTAGCCTGATATTAATTATAGAAAAAAAGCTCTGCTACTGCGTTCTTCCCTCCCTTGTTCTGTGAGCACAGCAGCACAGAAAATCAGTGCAAAAAAAAAAAAAAAAAAAAGTCTTCGGCTTTTCTCATGTTTTCATTTATTTTTATTTGGACAAAAGTTTTCCCCATTTAAATCTCAATTTCCTCTCTCCTCCTGCAATTGGGGTCACCACGGCAGGGGTGAAGGCAGCGTGTATGTGGTTACACACACCAGCCACCAGCCCAGCAGAAATAAAAGCGAGCACTCCCCACATGACTGTAATTGTTAGTGCCAAAATGTACCGACCTAAATGGAATTTCACCTTGGGAGTTTGGGCTGAATTGAGCCTAAACAGAGGTGAAATTCCCCAGGCATATGGCAAGTCCTCTGGCTGGCGTAGTCGGAGCCCTGCAGCACTTCATCAGGCCTCGGGAGCCTCCCATTAGCTCCACAGAGAGCCGGGATCAGGGAGAGGAGAACAGCTGTAAGTGTCTCTTAATGCCAGTGGGGAGCTGGAGAGTGCTGAACTGCTGCATGTATAATAGAACAGCAACAGGAATCAGCGCCACTGAATTAGTTCAGACCACTGAGGTCTGTTTGTTTCAATTATCCCTGGTACAGTCAGGTCCCCTGAAAGACTCCATTAGCTCCCAACTTGTTCTTTTACACATAGGCACCTTTTCTAATACCTTTTGCTTTAATGAAGCTGCTTTTTTTTATAGCTCACACTGGAGCAGATACCAAAAAGAGAGTGGGAGCACTTAAAAATAAATGGGTCAAATGTGTCCCAGGTGTAATGCAATGGGTTGTATTGATAGTTTGTTTAGATCTAAGCTGCTTGGGAAAGTGAAACAGTGGAAAAAAAGGGAAAAGAACAAAGAACTGAAACTAAATAAAGACCTGCCTTGTTTCTCTTCCCCTGGTTTCCCTTCAGCAGGTCAGTACATGGTGTTTCCACTTTGTAGTGAAGCTTTGTGGATAACTAGTCACATCTATCGTTTACTACCTGCTAATGTTATTTACAAAACCCTTTTCAGGGAACTGGTAAAATTCCTGCCTGGTGCCTCCATTCATGCCTTCACTTAAGTAGTTGGGGGAAAAAAATAGTCTCCAAAGAGAAGCATAGTTTTCTGTTTCTTTTCCATGGCTGTTGCTACCACATAGGGAGAGGTTCGAATCTGTTTAAAATGCCCAGGATTGCAGCTCAATTAAAGTTCAAAAAACATCAAATAATGGCTCCAAGACAGAGATCAAGTGTTCTGGCCCTTTGTGCCTTTGGTTGTGTGGCCTGGAGAGGATGGACCTTCCAGAGGAGCCCATAAAGCCGCAGAACAGGGATGGTGCTGCAGTCTCTGCTTCAGGGACTCTGAAGGCAGCACAAGCATCCCAGTAATCTTGGCTCCTGCCAGCACTAACAGGCAAGAAAGAGAGGGTTCTTACTGAAATTGGATGGGAATTCTTTTCTTTTAAGGTCCTGAATCTCATTATACACAATCTGCTTGCAAGCCCACTGCCAGCTCTGCTCGCTGATTTTCTGCTCAGAAATGCTCTCATATTTTTCTCCACACTCATTTTTCAGCCCTCTTGTTAGGCTCTATTTTGCAAGGTCAAAAGGCCCTTGGCTCTCAAGAGTCCTCTCCATGTAGATATTCTTAAAATCAATGATAAAATCTCCTCTCCTTCTTTTAATAAGATAATGAATAGAGTTCTTGGTGCTTCAGGTCATGTAACTCATTTCCCATCCCTGAGTCATTTTCATTGCCTTCCTTTGAGGTCTGTGTAAGATCTTCTAGTCACTCCTGAAGAGGCAGTATCAGAAGGGGGTGCAAATCTCCAGCACCTATCCCTCAGTCCTGAGGACAGAGGTGAGATTATTCCCCTAATTCCATTTGATTCTTTCCATGCATACACAGGGCTGTCTTTCTTCTGCAGAGCTGAGAGTTCCCTTTGTGACTGTTGCCACAAGTCCATCCCAGAGCCGTCATGTTCCAAGACAAAATCTCCCATTCTGTGTCATTAGCAATTTTCTGTTCCATCAGCAATTTTCCCTCCTAGGGGCACCAGCTGAGTGTATTTGATTACAAGTGTTGTGAGTGTCCCCCTGCACTCAGTGCTGGTGAGGTCACACCTCACATCCTGGGCTCAGTTTTGCGCCACTCACTGCAAGAAAGACTTGGAGGTTCGGGAGTGTGTCCAGAGAAGGAAACAGAGCTGGGGAAGGGTCTGGAGCACAAGTCTGATGAGGAGCAGCTGAGGGAGCTGGGGGGCTCAGACTGGAGAAGAGGAGGCTCAGAGGGGACCTTCTCACTCTCTGCAGTCACCTGAAAGGCCAGATGGGGATCAGCCTCAAGCAACAAGCAACAAGACCAGAGGAAATGGCCTAAGGTTGTACCAGAGGAAGTTTAGATTGGATATCAGGGAAAATTTCTTGATGGAAAGATTGGTCAAGCACTGCAGAACACTGCCCAGGACAATAGTGGAATCACAGTCCCTGGTGATTTTTAGAAGACATGTAGATGCGGCACTTGGGGACAGGGTTTAGTGGTGGACTTGACAGTGCTGGGTTAAGGGTTGGACAGGGCTTTTCCAGCTTAAATGATTCTGTGATTCTAGGGCTTTACAACCAATGTGAATGGCACTGCTTTTCCAGGGAAACGTTTTGCTGCCCTCGGGGCTCTCCCTGCACCACATTGAGCCTGTGGTCAGAAGGTGATGAACCACCACAGTTTAAAGCTCGGACTGTTTAGGCAAACAGGATTTGTTTGCAGGTTTCCTCCCCACAGATTGTTCCTGCACAAACAGCTCAGACCTTCCCAGGAACCAGCAGCCTGGGAGAGGTGTGAGCAGCCAGAGCTGTCACAGGTATCTCACACCAAGCCTTCCCCTCTGCTCATCCTGCACAAGGGGCTCAAGTTTTCCTGAGGCTGAAGGCAGAGCAAAGAGGAGCTCAGCGTTAGGGGTGGATGTGCATGAAAGCTGAAAGCAGAGAGTTTATGGCTATTATTGATCTCTCCTTTCTAACTCCAGGGTAAGGAGCCTTTAGTGCATAGGGCCCTCAGTGCCCTGAGGGCTGGAGGAACAGGAAAGTGCACCACAAACCAATACAAACACACATACAGCAAGTCTGAAGGGGATTTAACAAACATTTCCCTTTCTCAGAGATCTTTTTTAAAGAGAATTGGAGAAGAATCTTGTCCTTCAGAGAAGATCTATTCCACTGAATAGACTATTTTTTACAATAGCTGATGCCCCTGCCAGCCCACAGGAAATCAAACTGAGTGATTAGAAGAGTCTAAAGACTATTGCTGGAAGTGAAAAAGGACGTGGAGCAAGGACAGCTATTTTTAAGCTGTGCAGCAGTGGTGCCTGCTGATTCAACAGCACCAAAGTTATAATTTGTTGTTGAACATACAGCTACTTTTTTTTCCTCTTTTCAAACCCATAGCCAAACTTGCAATCCGTGCCCTGTGATTCACTACAGTGGCTACCAAAGAGGAAGAAGGGGCCAGTTTAAGACAAAATTCAAATATTGGACTCCTGAGACTTGCACCCGAGTGCAAATGCTATTTGTAGATCTTAATGATGAATGAAAGGAAGCCCCAGATGAGTTTGTCAGGAAAGACCAGATGATTTGGGGTTTACAAGGTATCTAGAGAAGGGGTGAGTAAATATGTGAGCACTAGTTATTGGCAATGCATGCCAGGAATCCCATGGATGGCAGAGCCAAGAGTTTCTGTTTCTATCAACCCAGATCCTCCAGCCAAACACAGTGGCCAGGGAAGAACCTGAAAACAGGTTTCAGGAGATGATAAAAGTTTAAAAGGAGGGGGAGGCAAGAGAAGATATATCCAGTGATGCTAAATGGAATAAAGAATTATATACAAACAGCACAAGCCTGCAGCAGCTGCAGCCAAGAAAACAAATCAACCATTTATTACTTCTCCTTCAGTGTTTTTAAATATTTATGGAGTGCCATCAATAACCAACTTAATTGTGAATGGCTGATGGTGTATTTGCAAAGCCTTCTTTCACCTGCAAGCACTTGAACTGCCAGGAAAGGGACTTTTCATCAATGACAATAATTATATGGCCCTTTGGCAGCTCTCTCTGTGCCTTATGGCATAATCCTGTGCAGCCACTCACATGGGGCTTTGCGTGGTGTTATTGCTGAGTGGAGTTGAGGAATACTGAGGGAATGGGAAGCACACAGTTCTATGTGTGTGTTCACACAGGGTGAGAGCCCTCTTGGAGAAAGAAACCAGCCCCATTTTGCCAGGCAGACACTCCACAGCTGAGCAAACAAAAATGCTCAACAGTCCCTGCCATTTACCAAGGTAGAAATTAATCCAGAGTGACCTCATTAGGTCTGTAACACTTGCTTAACTCAGTATTTAAATAAAAATAAACAAAGAACCAAACCCAACTTGTGCAGTGACCCAGTGTCAGAACTGAAGAATTTGTCTCCAGACTGATTTAATCATATCAGAAAGATGGATGCCAGGATTCATTACTGTGACGAAATGTTTATATTGTTTAATCACATTATCCACCAGCTTTCAGCCAGGCTGAGACAGGCTTATGTGACACCAGCCACAGTGGGGAATCACATGAGCTGCCTCCCAGCTGCTGCTGCCCCACACACTTGGTTTTAGGAGGTTTCTGCAGTCCCCATGAGAGGCTGAGCACCCGAAAGTTGCCCCACACACCTCTCTTTACTGCTGTTTTTACCTATTTCTTTCCTTCCAGTTCCCCGGCCTGTGTGGACAACACCTTTTCACCCAGATGGATAGAAACAGGGCATCATCAAAGAGATACCACATGAAGAAGGATTTCTGATCCCTCTCCAGACGCACATTTTTAGGTGAAATTCCATACTTTCTGAAGGTGAAATCTGAAATATTTTTTATTTTTACCAATTCACAACTTTTCCAGGTTAACCCTCAGTGAGGTTTGCAGGACACCCTTCAGTCAAAATAAGAACTCATAGAAAATAAAAATCTGCTTGATGTATTTCTGAAATATTTTCCTTTTTTCATTCAACAGATTTTCTTGTTCTGCTCAGCTCTGATGAGAAATACAGTGAACAAAGCAAGCTCAGCTGTTTTCACTCTGGGTAGCACATTCTAAGAATCATAGGATCATGGAATGGTTTGGGGTGGAAGGGACCTTAAAGATCACCCAGTTTCAACTCCCTGCCATGGGCAGGGACACCTTCTATTAGAACACGTTGCTCCAAGCCCCATCCAACCTGGCCTTGGGCACTTCCAGGGATGGGGCAGCCACAGCTTCTCTGAGCAACCTGTGCCAGGGCCTCATCACACTCACAGGGAAGAATTTCTTCCTAAGAATATTCCAGAGAAGTGGGAAAGTGTTGGGTCCTGCTCCCAGCCAGCAGGAAAGCTGCTGTAGTTCCTGTAGCTGGTGTGCAGAAGAGGGATAACTCTCCTACAGACCCTGCTCAACAAAGCTGTAAATACACAACATGTTCTACAAGCACAGGCTCAAACTTGCGACTCCTGTTGGAGCCACAACACAACTTTCCCAAAGACATTTAGCCTCAAGCTAAGGACCTCAAATGATGGAGAACCCACCTTGCTGTTGGGTAATTTATTTCAGTGGTTAATTACTCCCTTAATAAAAATGAGCACCATATTTCTAGTCTGGATTTCTCCATGAACTGCTCTAGTGCAGGTTTTAAAATGAGTTCAAATGCATGCTGGAACAGGATTTGGGGAGTTAATTAATACTGTTTGGGTAGCCAGACAGTAGAGACGTTCAATAAAGCTGACATTTATGTATCACTGTTTCACAAAGATGAAACACGCTGAATTCACTTGCAATGCAACAAGCTTGTAGGTTTTTGGATATCGCAGTAGAATTTCAATAAAGTCATAATGAATATTCTACTTAATTTCCACCAAAACCTGCTCTCTGTATTGCAAGGGTAAAACACTTTTATTTCTCATAACTTAGGGGAAGATATGCACTCCATAGTCCCTTGCAAGCCTGAGCTGAAAAAACATTTATCTTACCATTTTAATTTTTTTCTCCATGATTTATAAAAGCTTCTCTTTCCCCAGAAGTGGGCACGAGATTTGGATTGCTGACACTGATTGATTCAAGGGGGAAAAGGATGTAACATCTGATCTGACAAGGCAAGCACAAGCAATCCTTGGACAGATGTTCCAGTGAGAGGAGTAATATTTTGAGCCTTGAAAAGAGTTCTGTTCAGATGTTATCTGAGTTCAGATTCTGCAGGAAATTGTTGTGAATATGCAAAGAGAAATAATGTACTGGGAGGAAAAAGTCCTCCCAAACACTGCACAAACTGAATAGCTCTGGTCAGCTCATTTATTGCAATTCTTGATACTCACAACTCACCTAAAGTGAGTGGACAAGGCTTTTGTGTGGCTTCCAAATCAGTCAGACCAGCAAATCTAGGGCATTTCCTGCAAAGTGCTAAGACAGGCAAACTTTTCTGCTGTCTCTGCAAAGACAAGTCTCTTCTTCCTCCCCTTACCAACATGCAGCCATCAGGAAAAAAAAAAGATTTAAAGAGATTTCACAATTCTAGGAAAAATAACTCCCAAATTACTCCTACTGGCTGCCAAACTGAGGTGACCACTAAGAAGGGCCAGGAACTGATTTTTCCCATCCCATGAAGAATGATGGGAGATACCAGCATTAAGGTCAACATAAAGCTTCAAACTCAAAGCAGTTTTGAAAATCTGAGACTTTAAACTTTCTTGGTTTGGATCTTTTCAAACATTTCAGTTCAATTTCATTGGAATTAGCTCAGTTCACTCTGTTCCTCTGGTTTGTTTTTTTAACCATAATATTATTACATTTAACTAATAAAACCAAGTTATTTTATGGTGGAAAAAAAAAGGCAACAACTATAGCCTAGAAATTTACACTTGGATTATTGAAACAAAATAAATCAATACCAATTTTTTCTGTGGATAACTTCACTTTTCATGAGCTGAGGCATTCCAAATGAAATGGAATTTGGTTCAAAAAATGCCCAACCAGCCCCAGCAAGTTCTTGTGTTTGTAAATCCTTCTTGTCTCCCTCCACAGGTACCTGTTGAGCTTCAATGAGAACCTCCTATCTTACCCAATAAATTCAGTATACCTGTCTTCAAATGGGGGAAAGCTGCAGCATAGCAACATGTATACAAGTAAAAATGACTTCCACAAGCATTTCTTCTCTATTTTTCTGAGAGCAACCTGGCAAGCCTTCCAAGGAGCTGACCCTGCAGCAAAACAGATGCACAGAGCCTTGCAACACCTACATCTTCATTTCAA
The DNA here is from genome assembly GCA_035041135.1 of Platyrinchus mystaceus. Taxonomy (NCBI): domain Eukaryota; kingdom Metazoa; phylum Chordata; class Aves; order Passeriformes; family Tyrannidae; genus Platyrinchus; species Platyrinchus mystaceus. Next base: position 3,498,696 of record JAWWLV010000057.1, on the reverse strand, counting down.
ATGTTTTGCTTTCAGAAGAAGTGTAGGTGTCTAATGGAGCTTGGGAAAGCCACATTTTCCTTCAACTACACCCTCAAAGTAAATCAAGAGTGTCAAGTAAGGAGGAACTAATTCTATTTTGCTTGCTTTCAATAAGAAGGACAATTGTCTCTCCTCCCCTTCTTGCCCCAAGCAATGGTCTTGGCAGCAAAGAATATTTTTTCATAAAGCACAATGCAGAAGCAGCTCTCATTCACTCCAGCAAATCCCGTTTAATCCCTGGATTTGTATCGTTTGCTGACTAGACTGAGAAATTTGGCTGCATCTAATCCTTGTGCTTGTGAAGAAAAATGGCTTATTTAAATATTTAGCTGCACTTTGTCAATAGCAGCAGGACGGGGGTGATGGATGACAGCAATTATGCTGGGTGCATCTCCATTAACATGCCACTTTTTCCAGGTATGGAGTCTGCCTCTTGTATGGTTTGTTTAATGATCAGGACTGAGAAGGAATTTTAATGACCCCTGAGCAGCTCGTGCTCACTTAAGGTTGGATATTATTTAGTGGTGTAGGAGTAGCTGGTGAGTTGGGATGATCAGAGCAGTGGATTAGACACATACTCTGCAAACAAGTTTTCTGACTCTTCATGACACCCTAAATTGCAGCAGCTAAAACACACCAGGAGACAACCAAAGGTCCAGCCCTAAAAGCTTAAGTTTGTCCCAGTGCTCTGCAATGTAAGGGGTTACATTTATAGTGCAACATGTGGTGAAAGTATTGCAAACTTCTCACCAAATAGCTGTCAGCCATATATCTCTCTCACAAAGTATTTTTACACGTCTATAGAGAGACAGAAAGACTAAAGGCAGAGATACCTCACTCACCTGTATCAGTACATGCCTTCAGCACCCCAGGTTTGGGCATAGCAGTGATATGCTGGTGACACCAGGCAGGGTTTTGCTGGGTTCAGAGGACTGTCCAGGATGTCTTCGTACATGCCACAGTCTCCTGGATTTCCAGATGATGATGGAAGGACCTTCACAGTCAAGTGTGGAGCTGCAGACTTGGCCCGTGGCTGTGTGATAGACACCAAGTTGGGCAGGTACACTACTGGTGATGAGGGCAAACACTCTTGCGTCCTCTGGGTGTCAGAAAAAGTGAGTCAAGAATAAATCTGAAGTCAACCACTGCTTTTCATCCTTGGCATGACCATCATTTACAACAGAGTGGATCCAGTTAAATCTCACTGGCCACTGTAAAGCAGATACAGAAGAGCTGTAAATCAGTGACAACAGGGACCAGATTCACCACAAAAACTGGAGTTTGACCTTCAGTTCTTCACCCCCAGACCCAAATCTCTTCTCCTTCTGTCTGGGCTTGGGGTCCTGTTCCTGCTACCATTCTCTATATCAGGGGTCCTCAAACTTTTTAAACAGGGGGCCGGTTCACTGTCCCTCAGACACTGTCGGGAGCCGGACTGGTGCTGGCTTGCTTGTCCTCTCTGGGAGGTGGAGGGAGGGAGGGTGAGACAGGGGAGGCGCACAGCTCGCTGATGCCACCGCCCCCCTCCTCAGCCCGGCCGCGCAGTCCGGAAAAGGTGGCCAGAAGGGACTGAAGGGACTTTGCCACGCCGGGGCTCTGGCGATTCGCCGGAGTTGGCGGGGGGGGGGGCTCTGCAAATACCGGCGGGCCGGATTGAGGACCCTGGGGGGCCATATCCGGCCCGCAGGCCGTAGTTTGAGGACCCCTGCTCTATATACTATTCATAAGGTTTCTGCATGTAGAGTGAATTTATTTGGGTGCTACTTTTAATGCTCTTTTTTGCTTTTTTCCTATGTACCTGTTCACACACAGGCTTCACATGAACGATTTCCCTCTTAGTCAGAGCAGTACATAAGAAAGAAATATTTGTTCTTGATGGACTATTGCAAGTTGATATTGCTGTGATATACGTGAGGTAAGGTGTGATATTCTGGTGAACCCCAGATACTGAGTTTCATCTGCATGTGGCGTAAATCTTGAGGAGTAAACCGGATGTCCAGAGGAACAGATAAAGTGTAATTTCATTATGAGGTAACAGACACCCTTTAAAAAACATAACACGCACTATAAACTATATCATTAAACTGAAGTATTGAGGGCAGTTCTGACCACTAACAGGGCAGTAACAAGGGACACCTACAGTAGTGATTTTCTCTCCATCCTTGGTGCATGTAGGATTTGGAAAATTTTTCACCAAAAAAAAAAAAAAAAGGTCCATTTGAAATCTGCCTCCTCACAAATACAGGCTGGACCAGCACAGATTTCCTATTTATTTATTCTGCTACAATGTATTACTTGCCTTGGAAAGATCCCTGTACAGAAGGTGTGATGGGCAGCTTTAATCAGTCAGTCCACAGACCTGACCTCCATCCGCTACCTCAGCTTTCACTGCAAAGAAATACACAGAGGCCACCTTAAAAAATAATTAAAGGCAGGCCACACAAGGGATGCAAACAGCACTGCCATCTATTAATGGAAATGATGGATGCTCTGTATTAACCTCCCTGCAGTTGCAGCCCAACATCCAGGGAAAGAAGCAGCTGTGAGTGATTCAGTGAGGTTACCTCCTGCAAATTGTATTAATAACTCACTTGTCTGTGTGAACAAATCCCTCCCTCCCAGGCCAAAGGGTTGCACTAATTTAATGGTGCAAGGTTCAGATAACCATATGCTCCTCCAGACAAAGCTGAAGCAGAAAACCTGGAGGTTTGAAGCCACCATTCCCTGGAGGTTTGCAGCCACCCTTCCCTGGGCTTTGTGCAACATCCTGGTGCTGCCCAACTTTTCTTGTGGCAGGTAGTGACAGGACAAGGGGGAAAGGCTTCAAACTGACAGAGAGGAGATTTAGATTGGGTATTAGGAAAAAACTCTTCCCTGTGAGGGTGGGGAGGCCCTGGCACAGGTTGCCCAGAGAAGCTGTGGCTGGCCCATCCTTGGGAGGGTTCAAGGCCACGTTGGATGGGGCCTTGGAAGTTGCCATGCTCTTTTAAGCATTTGTGCTCACTTGTTGAATGTCACCAACTTTTTTCATAACAATCTGTGAAGTGTAAAATTCCCTTGCCTTTTACCTACCTACACAGTCCAGTCTGGAGTTACCTGCTAACAGCAATTTAATACACTGCAGAGATTTCATCCCGTTTTCACTTCTGGAGCAGCCAGTTGACAGCATGTGAGGTGGGAGCTGAGCACAGCTGAGACTGAGAAATCCAGCTGTCCATGTTAAATGTGGGTGGCAGAAGCAGGGAATCTGGAAAGATCCTAAAGAAGGTGGTACTTACCCAAGAGCAGAGATAATTGAAGCAGATGAGCCTCACATGATCCCATGCAATTGCATTTTCTTGTCATACTCAATGTGACTGCCCTGACTAGGGGTACACGGTTACTTTAAAGCTCAGATCTGGGAGTTTAACTGTGAAGACAGAAAACATTGTGGCTTTAACTGGGAAGGGTTTAACATGACTGGAAACTGTAAATGTTATGGCTTCCCAGCAGTACTGCAACCATCACTGTGAACACGGAGCTGTGATACCAGCTGTGAGTGCCTGTGCTGAATGTAATTGCTTTTTTTCCTCCTGGTGTTCTTCATCAACCACCCAACCAACATATGAAGCAGAGGAATTCACCATATGAGAGAGGAAATCTCACACAAGATTTGCTCTGGTTTCTCTCAGTGGTGATCTGCTACAAAGACAAACAGCAACAACAGATTACAGGACGTAGAGGTAAGAAAGAACTGTTTGCCTAAAATCCTGACTGAATGAAAGTCACAGGGTAAAAGCCACGTGAGCCATTTGCCATTTTCCCCAAGGAGCCCTGAGTCTGCTACACCTCGAGAAGTGCTACCACCAGTTTGGAAACACGGGGACCAACATCTGGATCCAGCTCCAAAGGAATGGTGACAGCTGGGTTTACAGCTCCTGGCTGCCTGTGCCTGGTGGAGACTTTTCCACTTCTGTCCCTTCAACTCCTGCTGCAGCTCCTTGGGCTTGTAGCTCCCCACTGACCCCCAGTTCTGCTGCCTTCCACTTCCACCCTTCCCTCTTTTGTACGTTCCTGTCCATAGGTACATCTTTGCTCTATTCCCTACATTCAGTCTTCAGCAAGATTCAGCTCCCACTCTGTTCCTAAAACTGTGACTTTAACAACCCAAATTTAAGACAGGCTACATAGCACAAATAGGAACCAAACACAGTGAAAACCATCCCCCTTCTACAGCACATAAAACAGGCAGTGGCAGATCATAGAATCATAGACCATTCAGAGTTCGAAGGGCCCCACAAGGATCATCCAGTCTGACTCCTGGACTTGCACAGACACCCCAACAATCCCACCCTGTTGCTGAGAGTGTTGTTGAAACCCTCCTTGAGCTCTGCCCACTGCCCTGGGGAGCCTGTTCAGTGCCAAGAACCTTTTCCTGAGATCCAACCTGACCCTCCCCAGCAGATGACGTTCCTAAGGTACCCAGCATCAGGCAGGGTTTTTTTCCTTTCCTCTATGGGTTTAAATGACTCAGGGAGTGAAGACAGAAACCTGAATGTTTCTGTTTATATAGTAAGGTAAATGTCAAAGCAGTGGAGGAAATTTTCACAGTCGATAGACCCTGAGGACAGAAATACAGAAAGCTGCCAAGTGATGTGTTTCTTGTTTCTAGACATCAGCTTGCCCAGGCACTCTCTGGACCTGCCTGAGGAGTCCTTCCCCCCACCTCCTGGATGAATCTGTGATAGCCCAATTGTGAAATTCTTTACTTATTTTTGCCAAACTTTTGTTTACAGATCAAATTTGCATTGAAATACAAACATTGTGGGCTTGGGAATCTACTTTCTACAGCTGATTATCCCAGGGAAACTATACTTGCTTTCACCTTAATTCCAGTAAAAGGATTTTTTCAAAGGGGGGAAATTACATTGCCATTCATTGCAGATTTGCTATTCAGCAAAAGTCCAATTCAGAGAGTCAGCTTCCCCGTTGGTTTGCAATATAGGCTGCGAAACACTGTCATCCTGGAACCATTTACTTTGCTCAGTTTCACTGTAGAGAGCTCCTGACCCTCCTGAATTTGGTTCAGGAGTTCCCATATGAAAGAAAATATAAGGCAGTGGCTTAAAAGGGAACTTGAAAACTGCCAGCTCATTATTCATTTGCTCAGATAAAAATACTAATGATTCTTTTTCCCAGAAAGCCTGATGGTTACTCATAGGTACATTTAAAAGAGAGAGAGGTGTTAAAAACAGAAGGACTTATCTCCTTGACAATAGAAGGAAAATAACACCAAGTAAAAATGCCTGAAGCTCCTCAGCCCAAACCCTTTCAGGAACAAGCATTAACATTACAAACACTGCAGTGAGGACAGATGTGGTATTTGTAATTTCAATTGTGGTGTGAGTGTTGTTTATGACGACTTCAACTTCAACAAATACGTGTCAGAGCTCTAATCTGGACTTTTCATTTTCATGTGGAAATAATAAAAAAAGAGTTGTTTGTTCTCTCTCTGGCTGCTCCCAGGTATCTTTTGAGCCAGTCAGTTATTTTTAATAAACAAACAGTAGTTTTTCTTACAAGAAGTTCTAAATGAAGCCCCATTCAGAATGACAAATAGGTAGGAGTATCATCTTCTGGAATAATCAGCAGAAAACTTTAGCAACAACTGCTCTGATATCCAGCATTTTTAATAGCAAGAGTAACCTTTGCAGCACAGGGTTGAATTCCTGGAGGCAGCAAGAGGTAACTTTATTTTAGAGCTACTCATCTGATAGAAACAAACACCAGAGTCAGGACCTCCTTGCCCCTGATCCTGTAATGAATGTGAAATCTCATCCTCTCTCACTGTTTAAACCCTCCCAAGCACTGCTGAAGCTAAAGCTCTGTCCTCCACAGACACCTACATTTTTCTCTGCCCTCTGGGTCGTGATGGTGGCTTTCCGAAATACTACAGAACACAACGGCAATGGAGCTGTAAGGAAAGCAAACCTTCGGACAAAAGGAAGTGTCCAAGGCTGGATGGAGCTCTGAGCAACCTGGTCTGGTGGAACATATCCCTGACTATGGCAGGGGGTGGAACAAGATAAACTTTAAGGTCCCTTCCAACCCAAATCATTCAGTGATTCTATGAAAAGAAGAGGAAGAATAACCAAGAAATAAAAAGGCAAATAGTGATTTTCACCATGGGGAAAGGCCAGTGCAGCCTTGAGGGACTGATGACATATTGACTGGGTAGACAACCCTTGGGGGTGACCAGTTTAGGGCCTGATTGTTACAGAAAGCCACTGTTGAGAAAAAGAATAATTTGTGTTTGTATCATGCCTTTCAGACCTGAGCCATGGCAAAATAACTTGAGGTGCAGCTTAATTTATTACTGAAGCAGAGAGGGAGGTTTTACGAGCACAGCAGTACTTTGCAGCCTGCCTTTGGCTGCAGGACTATTCTGCTGAGCAGGAGGACACTGGATCTAAGGGCAGGAACAAGGCAATTTGTTCTACTATCTTTGCCAAGGATGCTCCTCACAATCTGTCTTATCCTCCCTTAGGACTAAAGCAGGACCAGCGGTAACAACTCCCACCTTGGGGCAAACATAGCCAAAGAGATGGAAGAATCCCAGTCTAGGTCCTGTCCAAAGCCTAAGTGTCCCCCTGGGCAAGCATGTTTAACTCCTGAGCCTGCCCAGCACCCCTCATAGGAGCACTGTGAGTTGCTGTCACCTCTGGATGGCCCTACTTGAAGTGACAGTGGAATCCTTTCCATGAATGCTCTTTCCCGGGTGGGATGGCTGCAGGCAGAATCACTTGCCCACATTTGCAGGGAGAAGCTACACATTCCCCCCAGTAGCAGACCTGCATGACCTCCAGCCAACCTGCAATCCCAAATAACTGTGCTGGAAGCAAATCTGTCCATGAACTCGGGCTGAGCTGTGCAAAGCAGAGCTACATATGAATAAAACAAGCCAATTTGTTACCTCGTATTAAACCCTTGGTGATTTCAGCAGAACTTGACTTGATATGGGGTTTCATCAACCCCAAAGTTCAGGGCAAATATGGCAGAAATATGTGCAAGGAAGCCTGCAAGTCAGGATGATTGGCTCTGTCTGAGATGAGGAGAAATACACAGCCTGTGCTCTGCGGAGGAAGGGATGTAAATTATCGTAAGCAAAACCTAGCAGCTTGTTTACAGTTCATGTTACCTAAATTATGTCAATATTTCTCTCTTTTTTTTTTTTCCTCAAGCCCTCCTTCAAATGCAAACAAATCCCTTTCCCACCCCTTAGCTTTCAAAAAAACTCAGGCATCCACAGATCCTCTTAAAGTGCCAGTCAATCACAGGTTTCAAAATGTAAGGAGAAATAGAAGCTGTCTCTTTTTTTGCTATTGAAAAGAACACAAAATAAAAAACCTGTAACATCAGACTATCATTAGTGAGCATTTTATCAGAAACAACAGAGTGAAGGTTGGCCTTCACTCATCACTAATGATACTTCTCTGCTGCAAAGTCTGATTCTGCAGGTGAGGGCAGGGGAGTTCTCACAGCCTAACACACACAGGGGTTAATTAATACTCTCTGTGATATGGGATTACATTTTTGCTAGAGGATCACAGTACCTGGCATGTCCAGGGCCATTTTTTATGTCCTCTCCTGAAAGGGAACAAAATTACAGTGGATAGCTTCCCCTGCTTCAGTAAGAGAAAGCCAGTAATGAAGGGAGTTGGGTTTTGCTACAGAACCGGGAGGAACAGCAATAACTCTTCCCAGCAGCCAGAAAGTTCTGGAGGTATATTGTTTTCTCCAGCTATCTGAAATAAATCCCAGGGGGGTAATTACAGAACAGAGGAATAAGACATAAATCCTGTTTAATTGACAACACCAAGAAAAAAGAAACACAGTAGAGTTTCATCCCTCTCCCTGCACTCCCCATGTCGCTTTTAATGTCTTTGGGACATCTGGAAACCAGGGAGGGTCAGACCCTGAAATCTCAACACGGATGAGGAATCTGCCTTAATGTAAAGCTCTTATGGGAAAGCATCCATCTCAAACCTTGGTAATGGGCTTACAAGGAAAACCAACAGAGCAGAAAACTGGTATCAGCCTAGATTATCTCACTCCAGGACCTCTGACCCTGCAGGAACAGATTCACATGAGATTTCAGAGCCCAGAATTCAGCTTCCACAACACAGGCAGAGCAGGGAATGTTGGTGGCTTGTGTTGCCAGACAGAGGAAAAGGGAGAGATGGAATTCTCATTCCCACCTGCACTATCCTGCTGTGCTCCTCAGTCCATAGCACCGTGGTCCAGACTCCCAAGTTTTCCAGCTGTATCCTCCAAGCTGTGAAGGACATGAATGGAAAGTGCAAGAATCTGTGTCATTTTGGTGTCCTGTGATCAGCATTTGAAGGCAAATTCCTTGGAAAAAGCTGGATGCAGTCTCCCTTTATCTATCAGTTTATAAGTAAACCAGTGCTGGAAGGGGCAGCATATCTTGGGAGCAGGACAACCAACTCTACTCTCACTGGTACCACCAATTCCTACATTCTCATCTTTAGGGAAAAAAAAAAAAGAGAGAATGAAAGGGGCTGAAAATGTTCCCTGAGCTGGCTGAGAGGTCTGAAGGTGGGCTCAGTGTCTTAGAGCAGACAGAGCATCTATTCCCTGGCACTGGCATTTGAAAGGCAGTGCTTGGTGCTCAGTCACTTCTCCTGGCACATGAGACACAGAGCAGGGGGAGGCACTGAGTCAAGGATGCAAAGGCCAGAGCATCTGTCCATGAACCTCACTGCTACACTGGCTGCCAGCTCTGAAAGCAGGACAAGGAAGATGGAGAGGGACTTTTCACAAGAGCATGCAGTGACAGGACAAGGGGGAATTGCTTCAAATTGAGAGAGAGCAGGTTTAGATGAGATATTAGGAAAAAATATTTACTGTGCAGGTGGGGAGGCCCTGGCACAGGTTGCCCAGAGAAGCTGTGGCTGCCCCATCCCTGGAAGTGTCCAAGGCCAGGTTG
>JAWWLV010000057.1:3459088-3489586 GCA_035041135.1 Platyrinchus mystaceus | reverse complement strand
AGATGATCTTTAAGCTCCCTTATAACCCAGGCCATTGTATGATTCTGTGATCCTTGCCTTGCTTGAGGAGCCCAGGATGGATGACAGCAGGGACTAAGTCTATGTCCCTCACCACAAATAAATGTGTTTCCATCCTCAGCTACCTGAATCTCAATAACTGGGTTGTAGTCTTTGAGCTGAAGAAAATGGGATTGCTTTTATTAAGCCAGTATAAACCATCAAGAGGAATTTGACAGTAACCTGGCACAGGCAAGCAGTGAGAGGCACCAAGGCTCCTGCAAAGGCATTAAGTACTTGGGTTGTCTCCTTTTGATTTGAGGGAGCAGAATTGGTCCAGCTGGGAGGCACAGACACCCAGTAAGCTCCCTGGGCTCAGCTGCTGTGGCTCTTTGTGTGGTGGTGGTGATGGCTCTGCCAGGCCTCTTCGTAGGGGCACCTTTGAGCAACTCACTGCTGGATTGCACAGAGAAGAGTTCAGCCCATCTTCATCCTCATGATCTCCTTTTGCTTGCTGCTGTTTCTTTGGGGGGTAGCTCTGCTGGCCATGATAACCCACTGTCCTGCTGTCTGAGGACAGAGCAAGGGCAGGCTGAGGAGGGACCTTGCTGCCATTTCTACCTGCAGGGAACAGGATTTCCCCACTCTTTGCTCTGCCTCTTTCTTCTCCCAGTTGGTATAAGAAGATCAGTAAGGCACGAGACAGAAACACATATTTCCATTACTCTCAGGCAAATGGCTTTTACAGACACACAAAGCAAAAAATGCCCTTAAAATACATCAAAATGGAATCAGAGAGGCAACACGAAAATCTGCTGCTGCCAGAAAGGATCTTTAACCACGAGCTCTCTGCTCAACCTGCAGTGCCCCATGGAAACCATCCAGGTTCAAATGACAGTCTCATTGTCACCAGACTCACACCAGGGTGTTTCATACCAGCCCAGCAACAAAAACAGCTTATTATAGAAGAAACTTCACAATATCATTTACACTTCCCTGAATTCCAGGGATCCAGCAGCACATGCTGCAATCCAACTTTTTTTGCTGCTGCAGTGCAGCTCCGTGGAGCTGTAGAGCAGAATGTCACCCTTCACCACGATGCCACACACAGCTTGAGATTGTCTTTGCCTCTGCCTCCCTGTCCCAGCTGGCAGAGACAGCCCTTTCCCTCAGAGAGATGTAACCCAAGGATCACTAAATCAGGATGTCACCTCTGATACCCCACAGACCCGTGAGCAGACGCCTTCCTCCAGGGCTGTGCAGGGAGGTGTTGGCAGCAGCTGCCACTTGTTTTTGTTACTTTACAGCAGAAGAAGGTTAACTCGTGGTGCCTGGGAAGAGGAGAAACCAAATGGCAGGAGGAAGGAAACATCTGGAGCAGGATTTAAAGTGTGCCTCCCTTCTTTCTCTCCTACATACTTCTTGCTCATATGTATTTTTTTTTAATTACTGTTATTTGATAACTGGTTTTGAAACCACAAAGTGAAATTTTGCATCATCTTCACAGAAGTCAGTGGGATGACACAGGAGCTTTAGAGCTTCATGGAACAGGAACAAGAGCTTCAGCAACACCTTAGGGAAAACAGGCTGCTTCCTCCCTCTCTGTTTCTCCTTTACACAGTGATACAGTGAAACGAGAATATTACAGTAAGACAAGAATATTGCCAATTAAGGGTGATGGTACCAGGGTTCTCTTGCTATTGCTATGAAAATCCCAGTGCACTTACTGTCAGGTGGATTCATTCTGGATTTCTGGGAGGGGAAGATGGGGTGGGGGGGGGTCTTGGTTATTTTTCTTCACATTTATATCTCAGACCTGGCATGAGCCACAAGATTAAAAGGAGGATCAGATTCCCAATGCAGCCAGAGTTCATTATATAGCATCTCAGGGACAGGGCTTTCTGCCTGTGAACACTGGAGGGATATCCTATCCATCTCAGCCTCAGATTTGGAACAAGATGAGGCTTGGGATTTTCATTCTAAAACATTGTCAGCTTAAAGCCATTCCCTAACACCTTCATTTTTCTTTAAATGTTGCTGTATCCAGGATGCACCAATGTAATTCTTTCTTCATTTGTGAGCAAAAACAAGTTTAATCTTCTACTGATTCTTGTACATCTTCTTCCCCTCTCACTTTGCTCTGTCTTCCCTTTCATCTCATCTTTATTCCACTTCCTATTCCCTTTTCACTGTGCTTCCCTTTAGTTTATGTATTGTATGCACCTTCCCTGGTTCTGAAAGATCTGAAAGCCAACTTGGATGCCATGAACTCTGGGAAATTGCATTGGATTCCTTTGGTAGTGTCAATGCCAATGCTTTTAAAGAGGCAGCTTCTCTCTTACAAAGCAATTTGCACTGTGTTGTCCACATCTACACTGGAACACACCTACCTTGATCCTAAAGCATAGGTGTGTTTGGGAGCAGATCAACAGTGTGTTTGTAAGTAGTTTAAAATACAGCAATCATGAAAATTCCGGTAGGTTTGGGAAATAGTCTTGCCGGGTGTCTCTGCCTGGGCTCTGCACTGCTCTGCACACGGGGAGTCACAAACTCTTTGGGATAATGGAACAAACCATTTAAAAGAGCTGTCACAGTGGTGGATTGGATGGTTTCCAGCAAATTAAGCAGAGTCACTTACATTTGATTATCCCTCTTTCAGTTACTGCACCTAAAAGGGTTGGGGAAAAATTATCCAGCATCCAAATCCTTCCATTAAACCATTTTTTGAACCCAGCTTTCAAACATCTTTGACAAAATTAAAGCTTTTATTACTATCCCTATATACCCTTCCTTCATCCCTGGGACATCCAGAGTGGAGCTTACGATGTCCATGACCTGTTTTAGGTGTTTGCAGTCATGTGTAACAACCAAAGTCTTTGAAAAGAGCAACAGCAGCAACAAAGGAGAGCAAGGCCAGTTATCATTCCTATGATTTCATACAAGCCGAAAGAGAAAATCAGATCTAAATTTAAACCCACCCTCAGCACCCCAGTCAAGTTGTAATTCTTTTTGTGCATCCTCTGAAAATGCATCTGGAAGTTCTGGACACACCAATCTGTTTAACAACCCCTCTTTGCCATCCTATGCAATAGAGACACAGTGATGTGAGCAATGCCTGGTGTGAACACACACACACAAATTGTCACTGCAAAGTACTGTGGGATCAGAAGCTGAAAAGAGAAGGAGGAAAAGCAGAAAGTTGGAGCATAACCAACTTCAAACCGAGATGGATGGTGCTCTCTGCTTGTGCAAGACAGAAGGAAAAAATATCAGAGATTAATTTGTGAAGGCCCAGCAGGAACTGTGCATGCTGGGGACCGTGGAGGAAATAAAGTATATAAAAATACAGCTTTGCTGTGATGTGAGAGAGCCAATAAATCAAAGCACATTAGCAAATATCAGCTGTATGAATAAATTGGCAGAGCCATTATGTTGTATCAGTTTCATGTGGCTGAATGCAGATTGAGCCAAGTTCATCTCTGCCTGGGAATTGCTGGTCACAAAGTTTAAGTTACACAGGTTTTCCTGAGGGAAAAAAAAACCAAAACAAAACAAAACAGCTTTCATGCTTTATCCAGCAGATTGACTAAAATGTGATTGTTTATTTGAAATTATATAAATCTAGATAATAAATCTTACTCCAGAGTCACTTCTGCTTTCAGGTTCAGTGCAATAAACACCCTCCCGGGATCTCAGTCTGGCCTTTTCCCCGTTGCCCCAAGGTGCCCTCAGCAGAGCACAGACCCATCCCAGTGCTATTTGTGAGCTATTGGGATACAGGGATAAGTGAGCAGGAGAAGCTGGTGGCAGGGAGAGAGGAAATGGCTGAAGTTCATCTTCCTGCTGGATACAGTGAGAAATATCCAGGTGCTGCAGCCAGGGGAGACCACAGCACTTCCCCAGAGCAGGAGGGTACAGTGGGATGCTCACACAGACTGCCCAGGGAAGTGGTGGAATCACCATCCCTGCAATGTTAATAAAACATATAAATGGGACATTCAGGGATGTGGTTTAGTGGTGGGCCTGGCAGTGTTGGGTTACAGGTTGGAGTCAATGATCTTAGAAGCCTTTTTCAACCTTAATGATTCTGTGATTCCTTAGGACAGTGCGCATCTGATGCTCCTAACCAAGACTGAACAAGACAAAACTAGATTTCATTCCATTTTCTGCTGAATGCTCAGCTATTAAAGCATAGTTGTGTGGCACTCAAGTGGAGAAGAAGTGCTTTAAAGAACCTTTTTTTCTACAAATACTACAGAAATACTACAGAGGCAACAAAAATAAAGCTCTCAGAATCCCCTGTCTTGCCTTTTTATATTATTGTTTGCATAAGGTTGAGTTTTTTTCCAGGACTGCTGACTCTCTTCTGGGAGTTCTTTTATTATGCTTATAATATTATTTCAGTAGGAGCATTATCATTCCTATACTACAGAATTACTTGATCAAAAAGATTTGTTTTAAATCTCCATAGGCTCCAGCATTAAAGAGTAGATGTTCCATCCATGCCCTCTCCAACCTGGATGTAAGACAGGAGGAGAGAAAAACGTGGGAAGTCCCCAGCTGGTTTCTTGATAATGGTTTTAGCAACGGTAATGAACAGGAACTTGTGGAAAAGGGAGTGTTCTGGCCTCTGGGGGAGGAGAAAGGTTTAGCTTTGCTCTTTTTTGGATTTGTTTTGTAAACTCCAAGGATCAGAAATTGGTAGTCACTTCTGAAAATCTTAGCTCTGGATTCCAGCCAAAGCACTTCCAAGAGGAGCCCTCTGCAGGCAGGATAAGGAGTATTGGGAAGTCTCACTAGTTTATTAGGAACTGTGCAGTGCTGTAAAGTCTTGTCCCAAAGTAGGCGGGAGACTCAGTGGTTAGGGAACTACACTGGGACCTGAGACTGATTTCCAGCTCTCTCGGAATCCTCATATAACTTGAGAGAAGGCATTCAGTGCCTCAGTTTTCCTTTGCAGAAACATCCCAAAGATAGCTAAGTTAATGAGCTGTTCAAATGAAATATTGATATAGACTGTCCAAGAAGTGAATTAGAGCACCCCTACAGCTCAGTGTGCTGGTGTTACCACAGAACACCAGGGTAGCTCAAAATTAGAAAGAGAAAGAAACAACTCTCCTTCTTCTTCTTACTTAGAGCATCACTCGTGGATATTTCTGGACCTTCTTCTGCAATATGAACTAGAACCCAGAGACAAGCTTAGCTGGCACATTCAGATGTAGAGGCAACGTTTCATAACGTCACAATTGCTAAAGAAACCCCAGGATTTCAACACACAGTTTTAGGGATAGTAGGGAAGTAATTTTTTCCCAATACACAAAATGCAGATTGTTATTGTCAGAAAAAACCTTTGAACATATCATTCCAGGATGTTATCATTATTTTCTGAGGGCCTGGCCAAAAGCCCAGCAAAGCCATCAAGAGCTCTCCAAGGCAGAGTTGTCTCACATAACATTTGTTACTTAAAACAGTTAGCTTAAGTCACTCCAGCTCCTTCAGCAATTCACAGAGAGGGAGAAACACACCTACTTGGACATGCCCATGTTCTCTCAGCATCAGAGAACTGGTTTGAAGCAGGTGCCAGACGAGGGGCCTACCTGGGGTGTGGAGACATCACACATGCAGGCCCTGGAGGTCAAAACTTCTTTCCCATTCTGAGTCATTCCTGGGGAAAAAAATGAGAAAATAAGAGCTCTGAGCAAGAATATAACCAACTAACCTTTCCCAGCTCTGTGAAATACGCGGGAGGCTGAGTTGCCAGGAGCAAGCCAGTTTGATTTGATACCCACTGAACACAGGTGTGTTCAGGGAAAGCAACAGTTCCATATATTTATGACTGACCATTTCTTTTAACACTGACATTCAGCACAGAAAGAGATCAAGCACTTTATTGTGCCCTGAAACAAATTTTGACAGAATTTACATGTAAATACTTTCTGAGAGCAAGTTCAGTTTGTATTTAATACTAAGTTGAATCTGTTTCAAAGGATGCTTTTGCAGCTCCTTTGGTTCCCAAACCATTTGTAAGAACTCACCTCTGAATAGTGAGAACACATCTGACACAAAGTAGTGCAGTACCAGGGGTTCATGAATTACTCAGCCTTTAATTTGTGAAGAACCATCACATCTCAAGTGTGAACAACTCATTAAAGCCTCTTTCTTCTCTCATATTTACTGTTTGGCCTGTGCCATTAACTAGCTGACAGTGAGAAACGACACTTCATACCCTGACTGGAGTCTTCTCCTTGGGGATCAATAAACAGCAAGTGGGAAGACACAGACTTAGACCAAACCCCTGTTAGATCCAAGGCAAATCCTTCCCCAGGAGGGCTGAGCACAGCCAGACCTCAGCCAGGACCTCTCATCCAGCCATTCCAAGGCCACTTTTATTACAATAGCTGGTAGCACCGAGCCATAAGGAGTCTGTCACACATCACCAGGGCTTGTAAGTGCTCCTTTGGGAAGGCAACTTGCACAACAGCCCTGGTTTATTGCTGCATCCTCATCCTTGTTTTATTTCTCTCTAAAGCACCACTTCAGCCTTTAGAACAAACAAGTATATTTTTAAAACAGCAAGAGCACTCTGCCCTCACCCACTGGCCCTCACGTGTTGTGCTGTGAACTTTGCAGGTCATTACTTGAGAAGATGCAACAGCCAGTTTTCAAATTTTTTCTCTGTCTTTTTGCTGGATTTATGGCTGCCTGGACAAAACTGCTTCAAGACCTTGGGCAGAGATGGGGAAGCTGTTCAGATGCAAAGGGCTACCAAGCACACAAAATAAGCCTAACATTCTTCCCTATATTATCTTGGATGGAGCCAATGACCTTTTCACTGGTAGAACATATGCTTTGTTCGCTGCAGTTTAAGGAGATGTGTCGGGTGCTCTCAATTCCTCCAGCCATGCCCGCCCCCTGCCACCACCACAGGCAGCTGTGGTTTTCTCAACCTGCTCCATTTTGTATCTGAATTTTAGTTTCTGGTTCCCCTGCCACTAACCTGAGTGAATCCCACCCACCTGAGCACCAGGGAACCTGGCCTTGGGCTGTCTTCTCCTCATCCATGGCATGATGCTGTTTTAACTGCTCTCCCTCTCTGAGGACACACAAGGTGATTCCACGTGGGGTTATCACAGCCCAGCTCAGCAGATGCTGCTTACACAGCAACAAAAAACAGCTCTCTGCAGGAGGAGGGCAGATTCAGCCCTGATGGCCCTGAAAGCATCAGAGTCCTTAATTATTAACAGCAAAAATACAGCTTTTCTCATGTGCTAAGCTGAATTTATGGCTGCATAAAACTCTCCAGGGCAAACATTACCCAAAACAAAACATGCACAATTGAGAAAATACATGATCTTCCCACAGGAATGTTGTTACCCTGATTTCCCTCAACAGCTCTATCCACTATCAGTGACTTTTGTCATCCATTAACCATCCCTGTAATACATTTCTATCTAAGATGCCTCCATTTCCATGTTTAGAAAAACCAAACCACCACCTGGCAGAAACAAGGTGATGCTTCAGATAATCTGGAGACCAGCTGGAGCCCTTGAAGTCCTCAGGAGAATCCTGTTCTTGAAGTACACAGACTTCAGAGGGCAAAAAAAGCCCTGGCTCTAAACCTCAGCACTGGTGTGTTGTCTCCCTTGGCTGGAAACCCTTCTCTCTTCTTTTTGTGCCTCAGGTCACAGCTGAGTTGGTAGAAATGGAAAGAATTAGTTTCTCCTGGCTCAAACTAGAAGAACTTGAGGACTTAAATAGTATTTCCACATTGCAGAAACAATTAGGGATGTATGGTTTTTATCATTATTTTTTAAAAATTAAAAATAAAAAGTGTTTCTAATCAAAACAAAAATGTTCCATTTTCAGGGAGCCTGAAAATGTGAACAACATAGAGGAGAAATTAGATTAGTCCCCACACTCTGGTTTTAGTTGAACGCTGTTTGCACTGCACCACTTAGAAGATCAAGTAGGAGAACTAAAAAACATCACTTTAAGGGAAAGTTCAAAATAGTAAAACATTTTTAAACATCATAATATTCTGCTTTCTCTTCTAACAAATAATTCTTCCTGGATTGAATGGTCTGGCATAGATTTTTAAAGCATCAGCTTTTGCAAAAATTGAGATCTGCTTTTTTTAAGTGTTTTGATTAAAAAACTGTTCCTTTGCCAGCTGAGGACACTGTTCTCAGAAGTGCAACGTGTACTGTCCTCTTTAGAGGACACTGATCTCTTTACTACACATATTAGACCATACACACTCCATAGGTTAATGAAAACTGTAATAATTTTGGTTTCAAACACTGTTTCCCAGGGAATCATCTTTTGCTAGAAAGGAACTTAATAAATTCCAAACCCCACAAAGGCATTTGCCACACAGGGATCACAGAAAAAAACCCCACAGATACAAGATGATGAGTGTGAGCAACAAAACTGATATTACTGGACTGTCTCAAAAGTGCCTTCTCTCCATGAAATATTGACTCAAGACTGGACACTGATTAGTAAGAGCTGCTTTGGACAAAAAAAGAAGCTGCAGCTCCCAACCAAATTCCAGTTGTGGCTTGTAATATTCTGCTTTTCTATAGCACTCATTTTTCTGTTAAGAAAAAAACCCCTAATTTTTATTCTCTGTCTTAAATGGCTTTTTATGCTTCTAAGTGATCCTGGGTTGCTGTTGCTCCTCTAAGCTCTGGTCCAGAGGGAAGATAACCAATCCTTGCATATTTTAGTGTAACTCAAGAGCAATACCCCTGAAGTCATGAGTGCATAAAAGCAAAGTGAGGAGACAATTAAGTCCTGCTGTTTACAAAGTGCCTTGGAATCTCTGGGAATAGAAAGGTGCTACATAAATCTACGATAGTATTATATTATTTATTAGTTTATAATAAATCCATGTGGCACAGTAATGCATGTACAAACTCTAAATACCAGACAGAGGTCAGTAGGTTCTTTGTGTGTCTGTTTTCCCTCTGGAAAGCACTGCCTTATATAACAAGGAATGAGTAGCAAAATAAAAATGTGTAAGGCCAAAAAAACAAGTTGGTTTTTAGCCCTTATAACAGAACAGTTTGTTTCAATGACATTTTCACTTAATACTTCATTTTTTTTCTTTGCTTTGCAAGTCCACGGAGTAATGACAGGCTATAACAGAAAGCTTCAGTGCCAATTTCAGAATCCCTGAGTCAGCCACTTATCTTCATTTATTCTCTTCTGCTGGAATCTTGTTAAAAAAAACCCAAACCAAACCAACTACAATTTCATAAGTCTAAAATAAATGGACATAGACGCTCCTTCCCCTTTTGTTTTGCTGAAAATTATACTGTTTATGCTATTCTCCTGCAGTTTCTTATTATTCCCTTTATCCCCAGTTCCATTTATTACCAGTACTCATATTGGTCTTAACATTAAAGCAGTAAGAGCTTTATTGACTAAATTATGCTTTATTTAAAGATTACAGAATGCCAAACTCAACACACCTTTCCTTTCACAGTGCCTTGCAGCTTCTTGCCTGTCCCTGTGGTGTCAAGTCATGTTTTCCAGTGGGGAGGTCTAGATATTAATTCTGCTTTCTTAAATAATAATAATAATTACTATTATTATTATAATAATTACTATTATTATTATTGTTATTATTATTATTATTTAGCCCAGGACTTCCTAAATGCTCTTTAATTAACAGCAGACACTGTGGGTATGTCTGTCTGTCATTGCCCTGGGGTACCTGTAACCCTTCCATCGTGGTACCTAGATGGATTTTGGGAATGAAGCTCTTCCAGCTCAAACCCACAAATCACAGACTCACAGAATGATTTAGGTAGAAAAAGCCCTCTAAGATCAGAGTCCAACCATTCCCTCAGCACTACCAAGGCCACCACAAAACCATGTCCCCAAGTGCCACATCCACAAGTCTTACGAACAGTTCCAGGGATGGTGGGTGCAAAGGTTATTGGAGCAGCCACCAGGCCTAAGAGGATGAGCTCTTTTAAAACAGGAACCACACTTTTGCCTGGCCTCAGGCACTGCCTGTGGAGATTGACTGCAGCTGTAACCACAGCGTGAAGAAATTACAGCTGCAGGCAGTGGCCATGTCATGCCATGGGTGCTCAGGGTGCTGTTTGACCCTGTGGTGGTGGCTGTCACCTTCCCCTGGGTGCACAGGTGGCACCATCAGGGCGTTGGTGGCTCCTTTGCTACCAGGACACTGAGGGTTCAGTAGGCACAGAAGCTCCAATCTCTGCTCTACAGATGCTCTGCACATTTGCCAGGTGACATGGGAAAAGCAGCATTGGAAGTTGGTAGTTAAAGGTAGTTCCAGGCTTCGCTGACAGGAATGTGTTGGGTTAGGATGAGAAAACAATCCTTCCTTCTCTAGAACAGGTTACCAGCAGAACTGTACAGCTTTTCTTGTCTTGGTGCATGTTGTTCAGGAGAGTGGGGTGCCAAAATTCAGCCACTGCCATGCACTGCTTTTTACATCAGCACCTGGGCTGGAAGGGAGCTCTGGGACTCCCAGCATATCAGAGCGTGTTGGTCAGGGGCTTGTTGAGATGTGAATAAGACAGAGATAAAGACTTCAAAACTTCTTCACTGCCCTGGTGTCCTTTGCAGGACTCACACCACTGCATCAGTGCTGTTCCCATTCATCTCCCCATGGTTCTCCCACCCTAGAGAACAAAAGATAATTTACACAGATTATCTTTATCATTCAAACAGCCACAAATGGCCACCTGAGTGCCAAAGACTCTGCTGCAGGGATAGAGCAGTGCAGGCTGCCCAGCCTTCCAGGAGATGAAGGCACTCAGTCAGGCAAATGTAGAAGTAACACTGACATGAGAAGACTGCACAACATATAAATGACTCACCACATAAAACTGAATGTTCAGAATTTGCCTCCTTGTTCGGAGCAGTCTGGACTTGACGAATATTTGAGCTGCCACACTGTACTCAGGAGAGTCAAAAAACTGCTGGATATTTTTTTCCCTGTGCCCTGCACTTCTGCTTGTCTTAATATTCACTGTGCTTTCTGAAAATTGTATTCTGTTCAGATAACAGCAGAGCAGAGCAGACATATGCTGTACTGACAGGAGAGATATTGTTGGAGTTTTCTGAAAGCTGGCAAAGAACATCACAGCAGCAGGAGACAAATATCTGTCCTGAAGAGGAGCTGGCCACCTTAGAGCACGAACAGCTCTGTACCAGTCTGGGGTGGGATTTGTTCCTCATTTTAAACAAGAACAGGTTTTATTGTCCTGCCCATCACTACCAGCACATCCCCCATCCCTGGACATCAGTGTCTCCTGTGGGGCCTTTTGTCACTTGAATCTGTCCAGCCTGGTGCAGCTCTGGATGTTTTGTGGATTAATGAAAAGCTACTCAATGTCTACGCCATTCTGTACCAGTTTCTGATCTCTCCTGTGTGATGACGGGCATTTTCTGAACAAGAATGGTTTTATTTCTTTCTCTGCTCTCTCTGCTACTGCTTTGAGTTCTGTTAAAAAACAGCCACTGGGATCTGAATAATTCTGGCCTGAACCTATGATCAAGTCTGATATTAAAGTGAGGCATAACTACAACACTTTCAAATGGTCGTTGCAGCCTTTCTAGCTCGGAATTCTGTGCTCCAGATGCCTTAAATGTCATGTAACAGGAACCTGGAAACAAGACGAAGTATTGATCACTCAAGTCTCCAAAGTTTGAGGTGATGAGTGAAGAGATAATGACAAAGATAATCACACTGGTATTAACGGAAATGAGTTCAAAGGGGGTGGAATCAGGCCCAAGGTGAACTCTGTAATATTTCCAGCTCTAAAGGTGACCTCTCTAAGTTTCTTGTTTTGTGCTTGTTTTTATCAGAGCACAAATGCTGGATTTCAAAAAGCTGCTGCATCAGGTTTGGCTGGCAATGAGGAAAAGGGAGATTGAAACTTGAAGTGTTTTAAATACCACCTTTTATGATAGATGGCCTCCAACAATACATTGTCTTTCCTTGGAGTCTTCTATGTGTGGTCCTGAAATCCCTTTTTGTAAATAAAACCATCTGTCTCCTTTGAACTATAGCAGCTCTAATTTATAAAGTCAGTATTTGCCAATGCCTACAACTCATTAACTCCAAAGCTGTGAAAAACTTCCCAATGTGGTGCATCATTCAGTGGGCTCTGGCAATCACTGTGTTTTAAAAATTATGCCTGTGAGTTGTAACCATCCATTTTCATGAAATATATGTTTTGCTCTGGATATCAGGTGGTTTGAAAGGTAAGAGTGAGATTAAGAGCAAAAGCCAAGCACTCAACCTCCTGCCTGACAGAAAAATCTCACTTGGGGATTTACCTGGACATAAGTGATGAAACAGATAAACTTTTCACTTCACTCCCATGTATGTGGTTATCACAGTAAAAAAAAGAAAGGGACAGATAACATCATTTAAAAGAAGAAAAAAAAGGAGTAAATTCTGAATAGAGTTTACATCAAGTTTTCTGGGCCATCCTCAATAAAAGAGAGCACTCTTGATGAGATGGATTGCTCTCAGCAGGAAGACTAGCAGAGGGAGGACAGAGGAAAAACATCCACTTGGAACACTTCTTTCCCCACTGAGACATAATTTTGACAAAACTTTCACAAAGCTTTCATGGCACTTCATTGCCAAAATCAAAACAGGCAAGTACATTTTGAGGACAGAAATACTGTCTAGCGCAAAATGTTTTGTGAGGTGCTGCAGCACGGTGGGGGGTTGGTACTGGGTGGTCTTTCAGGTTTTTTACAACCCATTCTGTGATCTAAGAAATGACTGAAAATGATAGAGAAAGCATATGATTTTAGGATACTACAGATAGAGGAAAGGCCTTCTAGAAATAGATTCCAGCTCTTTGTGACACAAGTCCTTGCACATTTACTTTTTAAAACCTTTAGTAAATGTGCTGAGAACAAAAATAAACCCAACCCTTTCCCTTGGGTGAGTAGGAGCCAGGAGGTCCCTCTTTTGGCTGCGATTCAGCAAAACATGAAGTGGATTCCCCATGAGATTCACGAGAATTAAACATATTCATGAGCAGTTTGTTGAACTGGACATTGCCACTGGAGGTTTTAGAAAAATCACTTGGCACTTTTTAACCCCTAAAGATGTCTAACATGGAAGCGATGGTGATATGTGATAGTATAATACCTCCCAGGCAAAGGTCTGAGCTGTAAACATCATTTTAACCTTTCCTGACAATCTTCAGAGGAACTTCTTGAGAAACAAATAGGCTCTAAACTAAGGATAAACCTCACAGGAAAGGCCACTGAAGCCAAAGAAAGGCCCACCTTATTTTCAAAGGACTCTGAATGATACAAAGATGTGCTTTTGAAGGGTCTCTGAAGAAATGGAGCACCATGAAAGAGGCCACGTGTTTTTGTGCCCATGTCAAGGTGTGTAGGAAGGAGATCAGTTATCAGCTCCATCTAAATAGACAGGGGCTTAAAGCAATCCTTACTGTGCCATGGAGGTGCAGCTGGGCTGGCAGAGCCCTTCCTGCCTGGAAAACAGGTTCTAGCAGAAGGAAATGACAGTCCAAATGGTCTCGTGCCTTCAACCCCATTTACTCATTATTCTCTGTTTTCCCATTCTCTCTCTCTATCACTTTTTTGGTGGCATATTCCTTCTCTCACCAGGAAACCAAGCTGTTTATCAAGAAATCCAGGATATGAAAAGCACCTGCTTGCCAAAGAGGTTTCTCAGTGAACTATCCTGCTTTGGTATCTCCTGAGGCATCACGGGAGCCGTGTCAGGGCTGCCTCAGGGTTGGCTGTCCAGATGAATCAGGACTGACAGTGTACAGAATGAGACATTTCTCAAACAGGAATGAGAGGTATTGCTAAAGGTTACAGACCTTAACGAGGCACTTAAATTCTTGTCTGGATCCTATAAATCTAGGGTAAACAACGTTCCTTTCCTAGTGCTGTTTAATATCATAGAATCATAGAATTACAGAACGGTTTGCATAGGAAAGGACCTTAAAGATCACCTCATTGCAGCTCCCTGCCATGGGTAAGGACACCTTCTACTAGACCTGGTGAGTTGAGTTCAAGCTCCTTGACTGTGCACCCCTGATTTAAGGCAGTTGTAGTGAAACTGCAGCTGAGTGAGGCCCTGCCCAGCCCACAGCCGAGCAGTTTCCTGCTGAACCTGTGGAATGTGACCTGGAGAATGTCCTTGATGTTGCAGCAGGGTTATGGATCCTGACTGCTGGGATTGCAGCTTGCTGGCGTGCTTAAAGGCAAAATGCAGGAAAGCAAGGAAACATCTGAGAGAGCCAAAAAACACTGCCAGAGTGAGACCTCAAAGAATCCAAGAGTCTACTACAGCAGGGACCCTATTAACTGTCAGGTACAATTGTGATCAATGTGATTATTACAAATAAAAGAACAAGGCTCAGCTAGTTACAAGCTAACTGCCTCCAAATTAAAAAGGAGGGAACCTAGTCTGTAAAAAATAAATATTTGTTTCTCTAGGCTGGGTGAAGTCTTTCATCTGGAACTGCTTTTAGCAAGGGAAAAGACAAGGTGTGGGTGAGCCCACTGGCTGCTGAACCCACAAGTCCAGGACAGATAAGTGAAGTGTTGCTCATTCATCACTTAAAGCTCAACAGCAAGGAGGGAGGCTCAGTTTTGTCTGCCAGTGCTGTGCCTCTTCCCTCTGAACAGGGATTTCCACTTCTAGGGCTGTTAATACAGCACCTTTTAAAGACAGTGAATTCTCTTTAGAAATAGGAGATAATGAGGCCATTTCCACTCAACAGCACATTTAGATAGAAAAACAAAACAAATAATGCTGTCAAGATTTACAGGAAATACACTATAAAGGGCACTAGAACATTTGTATAAAGAACTAAAATGGACCTGCAGTAGAAAACACACTTTACTTTTATGACTTTAACTTTAGGGCATGGAAGGCACCTCATTAATGATTACAGGGATATAGATGAGCCATAACAGTCTATATATCCTTATAAATGATATACCGGGGGATATAAAAGACAGCAAATCACAGTCTCCAGTGCTGTGGTTTTTTCTTCTTCACCTCTTTCCTTCTCAGTTTTCCAGCTCAAAGAAGGAATTAAAACTTATATTGACCATCTGGATTTTGACTCAGTCAATTAACTATTCATTTCTAGGGGCTGTCATAGGTAGCTGGTCGGGACTAGAGCATTGTAGATGCTTGGAAGGAACCTGAAGTCTCCCAGTGGTGCCACTTACATGGGGACCATGGGTGACAGCCCTGCTCCCTGTCAGCCAGTGCTGCTGACATCCCATCAGTGCTGGCTCATCTCTGTGAGAGGCTCACTCCTCACCCAGCTTCCAGCTGGGTTAAGTGTGGATTTGCTACTTCTGCTGCTTGTGCACATCCCCCACGAGATGTCACAGAATCACAGAACCGTTTGGGTTGGAAGAGACCTTAAAGACCATCTAGCTCCAACCCTCCCTGCTGTAGGCAGGGAACCTTCCACTTACTTCCTTTGCTTATGTCCTAATTGGAAATGCAGCAGCCTCCTGGCTGGAATAACTGTGTTTATGGTGCTTTAATGGCCTGTGCTGTGTTTCCCAGCAGGAGCCAGCTCGGAGCACACTTACCCTCAGTTCTCGCTGACAGGCAAGTGACGTCATTAACTCATTAAGTCACAATAACTCAGTCTCTTTGGATCACTTGACCTCATGCTAAAAGGCAACCCATTCATCAAAGACTTGTCCTCCTTGGGCACAAGAGAGGAAGAGAAGGAAGGGAGAGGGGAGAAACAATGAGCAAAGGAAAATTAAGTGACTTACTCAAGGGCATAAGAAGCCTGCAGGACGGGGAGGGCTCCACTCTGTGCTGAATGCCAGCACAGGGACTTTGTGCCAAGAAAATGCCCTCTCTAATAATCAGGAAAATCTACATTTGACATCAGGAGGCAAACTACTGTGTTCCCTTCAAGACAGAGAAAAGGGCAGTTGCAGCTACTGGCCTTGGTGTCACTGACAGTTTAAAGCTTGACCAACCCCTCCAGAGCAGGGACAGCAGAAAACTCTTATTTCTTTGGGGTGAAAAACACTGAAAGAGAAAGCTCTCCCTGTACAGGGGCTCTCTCCAGGATTGAGACACAAGTAATTCCTGCTGCAGAGTGGGCAAAACCCGGCAAGAAAGTCAGGGTGGGTAAGCCTAGTAATATTATCCAGAAAAAAAATGAGAGTCTTTCCAACCTTGGCAGCTCCCTGCCCAGCTCAAAGGAAAGCAGCAGAGCTGTTATATTCCTCCACTGTGCATCAGTCTCCAGCTGTGGGGTTTGGGTGGTCTGTACCTGACTATTAACAAAGTTAATGGAGTCCTGAGGCTGCTCTAAAAGCAGCACAGCAGGACTGTCTGGGCAGCCCTGAACCTTCCATCCCCCTCTGTGATTACCTTGGCTTCCAGCAGACAGACAGACACGCAGGCTGAGGGCGATGGGTCCCCAGGGCTTCTCCAAAGTTGCTGTTGTGGAGGCACCTTGTGATTTCAGAGCCGACTTCTCCATTCCCTTGCCATGTAATTCTTTCTTTATGGAGTTCTTACCTTGGGGAAAATGGGTTTTATTGCAAAGTCAAAAGGTAATTTTTACATAGACTCTATTACCTGTTTAAAATTAAAACCATAAAATCCCTTTGTAACAGCCTTAATAACTTCCCCCCACACCAGAAGATGCTTTCATGGAAAGAGTCATTAAAAGTACTCACAGCTAATGCTGGAAAATCAAGAGAAATATAGAAAATTATTGAGACTTATTTCAGCATTTAACAATAGGCACTTTCCCCCATTAATTTTTATAGTTCAAAGTGACATAAAAATGGCAGGTCATTCCCAGCCTTTCTGGCCCTCGCCCTCTAACTTTTCTCTCCTCCAGGAGATTTTTTTGCCCAGAAGATCATGGGATTCACCAGGGCTGAGGGCATGAGTTGTGTGGAGCAGCTGGGATTTCTGACCTTGAGACTGCACTGAGAAGTTCAACTCCAGCATTTCCTATGAGCTTCTCCATGTCCTGTTTGCTTGTCTTGACCTCCCACCGTTCCAGATCCTGTGGGTAATGTGAGCGCTGAACTTAAATTTCTCTACAGTTTCTGTCCTTTGGGACCACTGAGGCTGAAAGATGGTTTTGGTTTCTAAAGGCTAGTAAAAAACATACATATACAGTCGAAACACTATAAACAGGAAAATGGGACCTTTAAAAAAAAAGGGATGTAAAATTGCATGTTTTACTTTCCAGGAGCAACTGGCTTAGTCTGAACTGGTCCTGGGGCAGTCACTGGCCTGGGGCTGCTGGGCTGGTCCTTTCCCATTTTTGAAGAATAAAAACAAGCAAAGAAGAGTACAACAACAAAACCCAGCAAAACCCAATAAACAATGCAAAACCTACATGGCAAAAATAAACCCTTAACAAACCTCTGGCAATGTTTTTAAAACCAGGCCATACGTGTCGTACAGGCAGCTTGACCTACATGGATTTACAACCTACAGGCATCTCAACCAGAGACTGAAGCAGCCCTACCCTCCAACCATCCCTGTTCCGTGTTGCATTGTCAAACAACCTTATCTTCAGCTCAGATTTCCAGCCTGTGTTTATTCTTTTTTCCTTGCCCTAAATAATGTCCTCATCACCAAGAGTGCTCAGTAGTGTCACTTTGGCAGGAAATCCTGTGTGCAAATGAGATAAAAATGGATCACCTAAGTGGTACCACAGTAGAGGTCACTCCCTGCTCATGCCAAGTTCATGGGGTAATAGGCAGGTGCCAGCATTCCACACTTCTGCAAAGGAGGTGGATCTATGTGAGTCTGGGAAAGTTCAGTCCCTTGAGAGCCTGGCTTAAAACAGATCTCAGCTTTAATAGAACACAGTGAACAGAGACTCTCCTTGAAGTCAGGAAGCTTGGAACCATTACCGGGGAACAGTGCACTCTGAATTTTGCCCTGCACACAGGCTAACACTATATAGTCCTGTATAACTACAGAATTGTTGCATTTTATTCCATCCATCCTCACTAAGCACCAATTTTCTTAAATTTGCATTCTCCACTGGCAATGACATCTCTGACATCTCTTGGGTATTTGTGTAAATCATTTCCTGTCCAAAATGCTGACTCATGGGGGAACTGAGGTTAAAGAAACTTTATTTATGTCAGAGAAATTGATCCCTTGTAATTTAAAGCCTTCCTGCACCACTATTTATCTTATGCCTCTTGCTCCACGTCTTTGTCCCACATCTGGGCCGTGGCAGGTGCAGAGCCATGTATCTGTCAGAACAGCAAAGCTGCCTCATTGCTCATTTCTGTCCTTGTTGACCTTTCCTCTTACCTTATTTTATTAGTACAGTTCTTCAAAACTTCTGAAGAAGCAAAATATCCCCCCTTGATGCCCTCCTTCATTCAATATAGTAGCACTTCTAATGCCTCTTTCAAGTCGTAGCAGCCTCTCAGCTCCCTCGCCCCTGCCACCTTTTCCCTTCTTTCTTCCTTCTCCCTTTTTTTTTCTCTCCCAGCTGACACACAGAGTCCACTTCTCTCTTGAGCTTCTGGCCTTTTAGCTTCTTCCTTATGTCACTTTGGCATACAAATAGCCATCACCATGTTAATCCCATCTGACTGCTTCTTTCACTTGGGGGCTGGGTTACTTCAAAACTCCTTCTAACACATCTTCATCCCTGCAGGAGTGTGGCAAACAAGACTTATTTAATCACTCAGTCTCCTTTGTGCGGTGTCTCTTGCCATGACTGGGGGTTTCTTGATTTTTGCTGTTCTCTGTGGCCTCAAGGACCTTCTGCTCCTGGGATAAAAGCCTTTTTGCCACCTTTCCCTCTCTAAGGCTTTATCCCCACAGCCAACATCACTGCTGTCCCATCCCTTCAGATTCCAAGGGGAAGTCAGACAAACCAGTGAGCTGTTGGCCATCAGCATCATCCATTCATCCCACACAGGACCTCTTTGCTCAGGAATGACATGAACTGATGGAGAGCAGAGAGTCCATTAAAGTGGTCAGCCTTGGGGCTCTGCCTGTGCACCAACAGGCAGAAACCTGTCCCATTTGCTAAGTGATGCAGTAAGTCAGCTGCTCCTACAGCAGCCAGGAGACATTTCAGGGATGACTGGGAAAAAAAAAGGTAAAAAAGCAAGCTTTCTCTCTCATTTCTCTCTCCTTGGTACATAAAGGTGCCTTGCAATATTGGTTTGTAGCTTGCTGCTGCTTTTTCTCATGTTATTTGTAACTCACTGTTCTAAAAACTTTACAATAATTGGCCTCAGTGGATTTCCCATCAATATATCTCTGCCTACACCTCAACTCTCTCAGGTATTCAGCCTGTAGAGACTTTGACAAAGGTGGCAATTCCCTCCTGTCACAAGTATAGTTTACCCACACCAACTGGACGTGGATCCAGGTGAGGCTCATGAGTAGTGATGGAGTAAAAATCATGAAAATCCCTCTCACAGAAGCCCCTGCTTTTGCTGCACTTTGGGTCTCAGGCTTTCTTCAGAAGGATCCTGAAGAATTCATACAGTAATCTGTGATCTATTACATTGAAAGAAATGAATTTATCAACTACATACAACAAAAAAGCAATCACAGTGGGAAAGAAACAAAAATTGGACTGGATTAACGAGGCTGGTGATGAGGAAAGAGTCATTCACAGACAGATTAAGCAAACCAGTCATGCTACAACACTGATTTGCTGTGTATTATCTGGAGCTAGTACATTTGTACTTGCTTTGAAAGGAAAAGGACAATAAACTTAATAGAAGACAGTAAAAACTAGGGGAAAGTCTGAAGCTACTTGAAACACTATTATGAAGGGGAGAAATTCAGCTTACTGGGGGAAATTCAGAGCCTTTTGGTTATGATCCTTACTTCAGGAATCTGCCTCCTGCACAGAGGGAGCAGGGAAGGCTCAGCCAAGTCCAAGAACCCCGGGCTGGGCCAGCTCCTGGGATGCAGGAGGGAACACTGCATTCAATACGGCTGATAGATCATCCACAGGGAGACAGAATATGCAGCAATCACACCAGAGCACAGTAAAACAGAGACAAGACAGGTATGAAAAATTGCAGACTGATTAGCAATTTGTCACAGACTTACAAGGGGGCTGCCAAAGTTGGAGGTAATGGAGGAACATGCACTTTCCATGTTTTCAAACCGACTCGGGCACTGAGACTTCCAGTCCAATTTCAGGAAATAAGTAGCAGTGATAATTGATGAACAGCTCTGATATGTCTTCCATGCCTTTTCAGATCCTGATTCTATCATTCTGGTAGGAGAAGATTTCCCCAACAAACAGTTTATTGATTGCCAATCATGTGTTTTCCCTCTGAACAGGTTAGGATGCCATCCAGATGTCAGACACACGGTACTAAATCAGAAATTCTAACGCTGCAGCACTGGGTCTGGGCTAATGGAAGTTGTCCCTGCCCATGGCAGGGGTGGAATGACATGGGCTTTAGGGTCCCTTCCATCCCAAACCATTCTGTGATTCTATGAATCACGTACAGAGCAAAAAGCTGACCCCTTGCTCATCTCAATGTGCACCCAGTGCCTTAAAGACCAGGTCACTCTTTCCCCCCAGCCTGGCACCCCAGAGCAACACCTCACTCCCTCTGTTCTTTACAAAGAAATGAATAGGAAACATCTCATGTTTTCGCACAAGGGAGAAAGACAGCACAGAACAAACAGCTTCCTACAGGAATCGCAGCTGCTTTGTCGTGCAAAGGCCAACGTGCATACAAATGGTGCCTAATTAACTGCTTAAGGAGAGATTAGCTGCCATATGCTGCGGCAGTGATGGGTGTGCTTCCAGTGCGGAATTAATCGATTACAAACATGCCATCCCATGGAATATACTGCCAGGAAGATGGGCTGCCTGGCACCCTGGGGAGCATAGGGAAGAAGCTGGGGAGTGATGTGTGTGCAGAGGTGGAGCCCCTGTGCTGCAGTGGCTGGGATGAGGCGAGCAGGGCAGGAGGGCACACACTGTGATGGGTGTTCATGCCTCACCCTGACCCAGCCACATGTGTTTGGGTGACCAGAGCAGCCACCGCACACAGAAAGAAGCTCTTCCACCAGCTGTAAACATCACTTACTCTGTGGGCAATACAGTAAATGAAGAAACAAGTCAAGACAGCAGCTAATGAGACTTTGGTATGACACTACACATCACAACAAGCCACGTCGGAGGAAGAGCTGAGTCTCAGAACCTGAGGTAAATGACCTGTTTTTTTCACTCACTCCAGATGCCTTTTGAAAAGAAACTCTATCTGAAGGTCAGGAATGAAAGAGGATAGGTTAGGCAGTCCAGCTGCGCTGCAGGTGTGGTTGCCACTGGAAAAATATTTATGTCCTCCTGGCCAGGCCCCTCACCACTCCCATTCCAACATCCCCTCACCCTGCAGCCCTTTGCTACCTAAAGCTCACCAAGGAAAAATAATTTTGTTTTTCAGCTCAGAAATCTCAATGGACTTGTCAAGGCTTTAGCAGGGCTGAGGGGGTCACCAGAAGGACAGACAGGGTAGGAAAGGATCACACCTTTGAGCAGAAATCATCATCAGCTCAGCTCCCTTTCTCAGCAGTGCTTTATCCTGTGTGCATTAATCAGGAGAAATAATTTAGTCTTTCTCACCTCCTTTTTGGTAAAATAGGTTGTTGGTATATCCAAACTTGCCTGGTTTTGCATGGATAAAAAAATAACTGGAATTTTATTACCACAATTATGGATCCCTGTGAATGAGCGTGTGTGAGAAAGAAACACGGACTGTAATTCATCCTGATCCCCCTCCCTTTCTGAAATCACAAACTGCATCAGTTCCAGGCCTGAAGCAAAGTCCCTGGAAAGCAAAGAAATCCTCCATCATGGTGCAGATTAGCCTGTTAAAGTCTGAGCTCCAGTATTTCCCCAGAGATTTCCTCTCGCCTGCCAAGACTGCCAGCCTGAAAGCAAGTAGGGCACTGCCCAATATGTGGGAGCAGCAGATTACACTAAAGGCTTCATCCCCCTGAAAACGGTATTAAAATGAAGAGTAGATGACAAAGCAGCTCCTGAGAGCATCAAAAGGGTCAAGTGAGCCTGTGCTTTCTTAGGAGCAATTTATGCAGCACTTCAGTGACATCTGAAACCAAATAATCTCTAGGAGGCATTGAGAGCTCTGGCTCTGCTCTTTCCTGGACCCCAGGAGGAGATGGAAAAGCAGGAAGATTTGTTAGATCTTAAACAGAAGCAAAAGAAATAGTTCTTCTGCTTTTTTTGCAGTCTTTTCAACTTCTCCCAACACAGTTTTAAACAGCTCAGCCTCAATCTCAGACCACTCTTACATACACGAAAGTAATACAGCAAGAATTCTATGTAAGTACTTTTTTTTGCCTCCTAGTGCCATTTACCACTTGTAAAATACCAAGGAGGAAGTACCAACAAGAGCAAATGATGCAAAAAGACAAGATGCCACAGGATAAAATATCTGATGCTGAAAAAGGGATATGAATCAATGAGATCTGGGGCTTTGTTTTGGCTCTGGAAATTTTAACTACAGGAGCCTAAGGAGCTAAAAACTGAGAATTGCTGGGCTATAAGAAAAAAAAAATCCACTTTAGTGCAGGAAATGTTAAAGTAAGTTTTAAACTGCAGCCAAGAGGCACCTAAATGTTGTATTAGAATGGGCCATTGAGCATCACAGTGGTACCAAAGGAAGGGAAAGTTATCTAGAAAGTGAAATGGAAAGGTAAAGAGAAAATACGTGAGAGAAAAGGCAGGCAAAAAAATGAAAGCCTCGCACCAGCAAGAGGCTCAGCACATCCTACACACACGGAATGCCTCCTCAACAGAAAGAGAAGGGGTTTGGCTTTAAATTCAGCCCTTAAAGACTCTGTTGTTGTGAGCAGAGGCCCTGTTGTCTGTAGCAGGTCGAGAGCCAGCCCTACACCTGTAGTGCCACTGCCCAAGTGTCACAGATGGTCGTGGCTGCCGGTTTGGAACCACTGGGATCATGCCGGAGGTTTAAGTAGAATCACTGATAACTGCACCCCGTTAAGTAACCTCAAATACCCTCAAAATGACTGGAGCTGGGTATAAGATTAGCTGGAGAAGGCAGTGGGGGGAAAAAAATCTATTAGAAAATCAGGAAAACCCCACAAAACTCACCAGTTTCTATTGAAATGGAGCTCCATCAAGAAGCTGCACACACAGCCCAGGCTGGGAGCCATGTACAACACTGCACAGAGAGGGAATCAACCCAGTGTTTAGATCAGGCTTTTCACTGCCTTCTTTATTATCATTACACTGATTGTCCTGGGATATTCATTCATTTTGTGCTCAAGATATATGAAAAATTCAGAAGGAAAATGCACTACAGTCTCCTCCCCCTCCCTTTCTGTCCATTGTCCCATTCCTTTTGAGGAAATTGGTAAAGGCCCTCTCTTAGGAGTCTAAAAGTAAGATACGAAATAGAGATAGACAAGAGATTGTCACTTATCTTCAGTGTTTCTACAAAATCCAGTCATTTATACAAAAGCAAAGTTCTTAAAGATGACCTTTTAGGTACTAGACAATTTATTTGAAGTGGGAGAAAGAGAAAAAAAAATCAAGAGGACTTTCTTATGATCGTATGAAGTGCACTTAGTAAGAGAAAGCTGTTGAAAACACTTACACTCTATTTTAGGTCTTTCTGCTGTTGCCCATCACCATGGTATCAGAACATCAGAGATGTAAAGCAGATTAGCAAACTCAGAGTCCCTGTGGGGGTTTGTGGTTCTTTGTCATTTTTGGTGTATGCAGGATCCCAAAGGAAGTGAGTCCACGTGTGCTGATTTCCAGTGAGGCTGAAAAAAAATTCCATTTTTCTGCAGTGCTGCCTGAGAGGATGGAGCTGCAGCTGGTCCCTGAATAGGGCAGAATTTGGTTTTGTCCATTTCCTTCTGGGAGTTTATTCCATAATCATGCCCCTTTCTGGACACAACTCCTATGTTTCAGGATTTGAAACTGGTATTTTCGATCCTTTGAGGTCTAGATAGTCGTCTTGACGTGTCAAATGTGTGTCATACTTCAAACAGCTCTTTTCTAGGTCTGAACGGGTTAATTTTCTCACTGGTAATTTTGTGAAATTACTGAAATGGATGTGAATTCCTGCACACATTTTTTTTTTATAGCTTTTTCTTCTACCAGAATAAAAACCCGGTCCCTGTCACATCTCTCCTAAAACGACAGCCAGAGCCATCACTGTCACAAGGTACATGATGGAGCCATTATTACAGTGAACATTACATCTCAAATGATGGGATTTGGTGGTCATTTGGTTGCACTGTGCAAAATTATGTTTGAACAGAGCTAACAATGAAACATTTAGAACCATCACATAAAACATAAAAGGATGAAAGAGCCAAATAATGAAGGAGGAAAAAAAAATAAAAAGGATTTGGGGACATTCTCTAGTAGAGTTTGTACCCTCACACATCCCTCCCACAGCTGATGGTTAGAGCTGCATAGATGGCCTGAGCCACTCTCAAAGTCCAGGAGGTCCATTTGATCATGCCCAGACTCTGAGTCACCTAATTTGGGGTCCCAGAGGTGGGGTTTGGTCTTCTGGTGACACAATATCCAAGACACTGACCCTGACCACGCACAGGATGCCAGGCAGAGCTCTAGGCCCAAGTTTTATCATCTAATCTGGGTACATTTGCTTTGCTACACAGTCCTGGAGATCAAACCTGTGTAAATAAACTCTTGCAGAGACTGTGGGGACTGACTCAGTGCACAGCTGGCTGTGTGCCCTGAATGCAAATTTGCTGCTCTGAGGAGTCAAAGCAGCTCAGCATCTGCACAACAAATCCACAGTGATGGGAACACCTTCTCCTCTTCCCAACCCTTCTGCTGCCTGATGTTTGCCATTCCAAGGGACTTACTGAGTCAAATTGCTGGCTCAATCTCCCACCCAAAAATCTGGGAAAATTAAATTAGCCTGAGCTACAGTAAGTCTCCCTTGTCCATCTCTGGGCCCATCAGTCCTGCACAGGGGTGGGTTGGAGATGAGAGGCTGGACACCAAGCAAGGGACGTCTCCTCTGAGTGTTGCCATGTAGAAAGGTTGGGAACTACTCTAAGGAACAAGGGGAAAATCAATTACTGTATTTAACACAGCCAGTAAAACTATTAAGAAAGCAGTATTTCAAAAAACCTTCTGAAGGTGCAGGGAAGTTCTCTATCCTTAGAATAGTTTAGCCTAATGAGGCTAAACTATTTTTTACCCTTTTTTTGGGCCCTAAACGTAAGAGTAGTGTCTATTTAAAATAATTACAAAGCCAGCATAAGTCATTGAGAATCACTACATAATAAGTGTGAGGAGAAAGAACTTAAAAAAATTTAAAAAGGAATGAAACCAATGCATTGAAGATAAATGTAACTGAAAAAAGTGAAAGAAAAAATCATTACTCAAAGAAGAAAAGCGAAATTATTCCTGCTTTGATGCATATAGAAAAGCATCTTGATAACTACAAGGAAAACCTGAAGTATGTGTTATCAGAAGAGAATGGGGTCCCTGTTTTATCTGTTGCTCTCTCAAATCTTGAAGAATAGTGACTTGATTGAGTTGAAGAGACCAACCATTCCGGAAAAACATGGGATGTGATGAATGTACCAGCTCTGGGAGAGCTCCCTGAAGGCAGAGCCAGGCAGCTCCACACACCTCACTATTGATCAGGGAACTCACAGGGGTGCAAAGTCTCAGGGATACAGATACTTTTGCATGTCCAACTATTAAAGCCTCTTTGGTGTAACAAGTCAGTAACAAGAATATATGTAAGAACAACAAAAGATCAGGGTAATGAGTCAGCTCCCCTCATAACCAATTTGTTTATACAGAGATTTAATCAAAGTTTATAGAGGTTCTAAAAGGAGGTTTTAGAGGAGATGGAGTCAGGATTTGCTCTGGTGTGCTCAATGAAAGGCAAGAGGCAACAGTCACAAGTTGCAGCAAAAGATGTTTGGACATCAGGAAAACTATTCATAGAGGTGGGGCTGAACTGGAACTTGTGTCCTAAAGAGTCTGTGAAATCTCAGTTTGTGGAGGTATCAAAACCTGGAAGACCTCCAGATGTTCCTTCCAACACAAACTCCTCTGTGCTATGAAAGGCTGGAGGGAAACCTGACTTATGCATTTTTTAGGTAACCAGTTTTCCTAAATACATCAGAGGATGCTGGGTCACCTGGTGGGATTGGGTGAGCTCAAGCACAGAAGTCATTGAGGCTGAAGAGG
The DNA here is from genome assembly GCA_035041135.1 of Platyrinchus mystaceus. Classification (NCBI taxonomy): domain Eukaryota; kingdom Metazoa; phylum Chordata; class Aves; order Passeriformes; family Tyrannidae; genus Platyrinchus; species Platyrinchus mystaceus. The sequence goes on along the minus strand of JAWWLV010000057.1, from coordinate 3,463,331 downwards.
ACCACACACCCAGTGGGCTCTCAGCAGCTTACCTTGAAGTTGAGTCTGCTGCTCCAGGCTCAGTTTTTCCAACAGCCCCTTCCCTAGAACTCCTGAATCCCCAGGAGCCAGGAGAGAGCCATGCACAGGAGCCTCCTGCACAGCATCTGCACTGGGATGGGGGGAGAAAAAAAGAGAAAGGAAGAAGCTGCCTATTTCTACATGATAATTCTTTTAAAACATCAAGCTGCATCTGTATTTTGGCTCTGGATGTGCCACTGTGAATCCAAACCTCACATTTCACAGTGCATTCAGCCTGGAGAGAGGATCGTGTTCTGTTGTATCAGTCCCCCTGCCTCTTCACAAATACTGCTGGCAAAGTGGTTTTTTGTGGTCAAATAGCTACAAAACATTTGGAAAGATCAAGTAATTCCAGTATATTCAAACACTTTCAAAATAAAAGATAAACTAAACAAAGAAAACCCAAAAAAACCCAAAAAAACCCAAAACCCACAAAAAAAAAAAAATTGGTGGCTTCGTGAGTGAGAAACAGTATTACATTTTTCTTCATGGTTCATCCCAATCTGCAGGGCAGGGGAGGGGCTGAAAGGACTGTTTCACACACTGATATAAAGCTGGAGACAGAAGGATTAGGATTAATCTTTTGCTGTACCAGTAGGTTTCCCCTAAGGAAATAATCCTCCCACTTTCCCGGTGCTCCTGCCCAAGCTCCTCCCTTCCCTTCCCTGCACAGATGAACGATTTATTACAGCTGCCACCCCACCCCAGCTTTGTTATCCCTTTCCATGCACATAAAAGCCGTTTTAAGGCCACTTCTCATTAGAAGACGTTGGGATGAAGTGCCTATGTGTGTAGCACTGATTCCTCACTCACCTGCCCAGTGACACCGCCAAGGATGTGTCTGGGTTGTTTATCAGACTGACCATGGCTTAGCCAGCTTTAGAGAGTGCTCCAGCTGGAATTTGGGCAGCAAAGGGTGACCCGACTCTCCGTGCACTTGGCTTCAGACAAGAAATACAGGTGACAACATACAGTAGATTCCCTTGCAGTCATTGAAGAGCTGAGAGATGTTCTCACACATTATCCCCTGCCTGTCTGACATAAAGTACTCGCTTGCTGAAGGGCTGAAAAATTTTAACAGATCTGGGAGCAGCAGGAGAAGCCTCAGTGTGCAACTGCTGTGTGAGTTCTCACCTCCCCTGGAGCTCCTGGTGCCGGTTCAGGCGCTCCAGGCTCTGTCGAGGAAATCTGGGCAGGGACAAGGGATTGTACATTAATTTCCACAGCCTCATTTGGAGCTTGGCTGGGACAAGAATAGAACTCGGCCTAACTTTCTAAGTCTGCTCGTTTTTCTGTTTAAACCAGACTCCAGCCTGTCTCTGTGGATAAGGACAGCACCTTCTCTGCCTCGTCTTCCCAGGTTTCTGCCATGACACAGCACCCTCCAGCTGGTCCAGCAGCATGTGCTGCTCCTCAGATTGTTCAAAGGGATTTGGGTTAAAGGAAAAAAATAGCAAAAAACCTCCACAGCTAAAGAAAGAAGGAATGAGACCCTGCCATTGTGGCAGAACGTGGCACGGGGCCACCTGCACACAGGGACAGGATCCAGGTCTGCTGCTCACCATCTGGGATTTCTCATCCCTGAGGGATGAAGGCTGTGCCATGTGGTGGGATGGCTTGTCCCCTTCCCAGGGCCAGCTGCAGTCCTGTGCCAAGTGCTTTGTGCCTTGGCTGCTTGGGGGAGTTCTGATTTTTTTGTTTGAAGCTTTTGCTCTTTTCTTTGAAGCTTTTACTCAAAAGCTGAAGGGGCAGGAGGCCCTGAAACACAACCAAGCACTGCCCTGAGAGACCTCACTGCTTGGACCACTGTGCATTTTATAATTTATTTGGGATTGCTCTTCAGTTCCAATAAATTTAAGATTGGAGGAAATCCAAATGAAGGGTCTAGGGTTGTCTTCCTACCTCTTTCTTTGTGAAAGCATTTTCCTTTATTGGCAGCTTTGAAGCAAAAGTAATCTTTCTGAGGGAGTTTTGGCAAAAACATGGAAGGGCTTTATAGTGACAGAGCCAAAGGTTGATAAAACTCCATTGAAGCCATTGCAGTCCAAGGTAATAGGCAGGTATAGACTTTCAGGAAAGTAAATAGAAGGAAAACAACCCGGGTTTTCAGAAAAGAGGAAGGCAGAAATTGTTTGAATTTTACCAGTATTTTTCCTTTCCAATGCACACACATCAACATCACCAAACACTGGGCTTTGAAATGGGAGACATGATTTTAGAAATAAAGCAATGAATTGTGCTGAAAAGTCATTCTTGCTTACCCACCAATCCCACATAATTCTAGAGTTCCCATCATTATCACCTGGATGTAGAGGCTGTTCAACACAACACCCCAGTGGGATGTTCTTCCCAAGAGCCTTTTGGTGTTCAGGACAGAGGTAGAGCAATGGGGGGCAAAAGAAAACCAAGCTTGTGCAGAGTCTTAACAGTGCTAATCAAGCAGAGTAAATTAATATCAGGAGAAAATGAAGGACAGCCCTACACAAGGCTCAGCAGAATCCTCCACGTGGGGATGTGGGACATCATATTCTCTGGCAGAAGCAATTCTTCCCTTGATCACTGGTGCTGCAAGTCAGGCTGAGCTGTCATTCAGCAAGTTTTAAAGCCAACAAATGTTCCCATCTGCAGCTCTTTTGGAAGAGTATTCAGAAAGAGACACTGGTAGACAATAGCAGGACAATTCTAGTTTTGGGGGCAGAAATGCTGTGGGGATCACAAAGCTGGGATAGTAGCTGAACACCTCTTGGCAACTGCATTTCATGGAGGAAGCCAAAATATTCATTCCTTCTGGACAAAGGGAAATGGCTGCATTTATAAAATGCAATTGTTTGTGTTATTTAAAAATAAAACCGTTACATTTTCTGCTTTGGTCATAATTTAATCGGTATATTGAGCTGAAGGAGAGGAAAACTGAAGCTGGCAAAATTTGGTCTGGAGGTAGCAGTTTTGTTGTTGTTAACAATGCTCATTAGTTCAGTTTTACCATCTCTGCTGATGTCTGAGTCATGTGATAACAGCAGCCATTGGCATCTTCTCTCTGTTTAACTCAGGGATTTCCCCTGATTTCAGGAGCAGAGGAAGGAGAGTCACCCCTTCCAACAGCTGTCCATGACACTGATGGGTTTGGTGACACCCACAGACAGCACTAAGTGTGGACTGAGAGACTCTGGAACTCTGAAGTGGCCTCCCTGTCACCTCCTGTCTAATAAGACATTGTATATATGTGCTTTAAAGCACCTGTATGTTAATAAAGATGCTGCCATTTGGTGTCTCCCTCGAATGGCTGCCTGAAGGGATGCTCCACCCTTGCAGCATCATCATCAGCTCTCACACACAGAACTTCTGGCCAGGAGAGCCCAGTGGTCTCACTTGATCCTTTCCCCATGGGCTGCGGCCACTTTTTAAGAAACAGGTGGTAGGAGAACAGCATTCCTTGCCATGGGCAGCAGATCTGAACACGCCAGTGAGGAGCTCTTCTCCAACCTTCAGTACAACCTGGCTGCTACAACATGTGCCCACGTTTTTTAAAAAATTGCTCTGAGTTCCTTCACTCTTTTCCTCAGATTCCCTCCACCTTACAGCGTTTCCAGGTCCTGCCCTGCTCTCTCCACCTTCAGGGAGCATCCCAGTATTTTGCTTTGAGAACACAACGACAGAGCAATGCACTTGACCTTATACACACAGTTTTCTCCTTTTCCTTTCAAGTGGTTTTTGTAACATCAGAGCAGAAAATTCCAGCTCATAAATTTCTAAAGCAGCATGGCTGTACCTGAGTTTCAGATGAAATTAGTACCTCTGCAATCAAAAATTACATTACTACATTTCTCTTTTCTTTCCTGCAGCAATATTATAAGGAGGGCCAGACGGTAGCACTCAGATTTTAAAGGGAGGACTTCAAACACTACCCAGAGCTTTGCAATTAGGCTGTCTCAGGGAAGGAGGGAACGAGACAGATGGAGAGTGGAGTTTGCTGGGAGGTGTTTTGATGAGTGACACCCAACACATCCTTATGAGACTCAGTGATGTTTGCTTTGTGTGTTTTTCAGACATGAAGTGCTCAGAATTTTGAAAAATGGGTGGAAATCAGAGTATCTAAAGTTTTTAGGTGTGTGGAACCATAAAAAAAGAAATCCTTTATCCTGGAGGGTGCTGGGCTTTGGCAGAACCATGGGCTGCCTGGTGT
>JAWWLV010000057.1:3432961-3455362 GCA_035041135.1 Platyrinchus mystaceus | reverse complement strand
GTCTGGGAGCTGGAGGGAGGGAGGGAGAGACAGGGGAGCCGCCCACCTCGCTGATGCCGCCGCCCCCCTCCTCAGCCTGGCTGTGCAGTCCGGAGGGGGGCCAGAAGGGACTGAAGGGACTTTGCCACCGGGGCTCTGGCGAGTTGCCCGAGCTGGCTGGAGCTCGCAGTCCAGAGGCTGCCGACACTGTTTGCCCTGCAGAGGAGACGCCCCCGCCTCTCGCCCGCCGCATCGCAGAGGAGGAGGAGGAGGAGGACGGGGCTGCTTGGTTTGCTTGGTTTCCACCCCCAACCCCTTGGGGGGGGGGGCGGATAAGGGACGCCCCCGGGCCGGACCCGGCCTGCGGGCCACAGTTTGGGGACCCCTGCTAAAAGCTAATGGTAAGTCCACAGTGGAGCTCAGAGCCGAGCTCAGTGTCCCACACAACAGGCTCAGGCAATAACTGGTGGCTTCTCTCAGCACAGTCAATCATGAAACATAAGTGAAAAAGGATGCTCATAGGAACACCTCTGGAAATTTTAAGTAAAAAGGTATTTGGTCTCTTGATCCGACATGGAGCAAGGCTCACATTCATCCTGTATTTGAGTCCACTGGGAGGATTATTGCTGGAAAATTCTGGGTTTATCCATCTCCAGAATAAGGTTCTGCACATTTCACTGATTTTTCTATGCAAGCCAGGCTGTCTTTCACAGTTGTTTTAGAGAGAACCATTTATATATGCAGTAAAAAAGCTATTTCACCACATTGCTGAAAATTCCATCAGGTTATAGTTTATCTTAACAGTCTATCATTTACAATGTACTAATAAAGGAGTACTAAATATTCTATTGGTTTTGGCATAAAGAGTACATTATTGGTGTTTATAAACACATCAGTAAATGTTACAGACTTTTAAGTAACCCCATTGACCTGTAACATAAATGCTCTGTAGCTACTGATTCACAATATATAAACACTTGATGGATAAACTGTTACAAGCCATTTATAAAAACACTCTTACTAAGAAATATTACATACTCCCAAATAGACACAGATATAATTCAGGAGAAAACAAGGGGATTTCAAGAAAAGAGTACAAATCTTTCTATTTTGTTTAGGCTCTGTAAATTAAAGTTATATCTCAGTGTACAGAAGTTAACACAGAATAGCAGGTTTAAAAAAGATATTCTTCAACTGATTTTTAGATGTGGGACTCGACAAAAGGAGAGATCTTGAAAGAGCCAACCTCGGTGGCTCAGAAGAATTTCCAAGCATAAGCAAGAAGGATTAAATCTATTCCTTCTCTCTTTATGCCATTTCATTTATGACACAGGTTGTTTGCAGGTATCTACTACTGGGGGAACACACCTCATGTAACTGCAGCCATCTCACAATTAGTTGCCCAAGTCTGTGTTGGTCACCTATATTAGTCAATCAGTGGAGCAAAATAGGCACAATCCAAGGGACAATCCAGCCCATCTGCCTCACAGAGCTTTATCCAAGGCAAACTCACCCTCTGGAGCGAGGATCTCACCATCAGGATCGTTACCTGTGTCCCCTCTGTAGAGCTGAACAACTCAGTCTCTTCCCCCAGATAACAAGTGATGGAGCAAGAGGAAATGGCCCCAAATTATGCCAGGGGAGGTTTATATTGGAAATTAGGACAAATTTTTTCATGGAAAGAGTTGTCAGACCCTGGAACAGGCTTCCTAGGGCAGAGATGGAGTCCCCATCCTCAGAGGGATTTAAAAGATATGTATACGTGGCACTTGGGGACATGGGTTAGTGGTAACCTTGGCAGTGCTGGGGGAATGGTTGGACTCAAAGGATCTTAAAGGTCTTGTCTAATCTAAACAATCCTATAATTCTAATTATCATGTAGACAGCCAAGCCCGAGTAAGACCCAGTTTTGAAGTCTGCTGTAAAACAACAGCTGCATTGTCAGCTCGGTGTGGGATCTGATATTTAAAGGTTCAACTTGCAAGACAAAGAGCTTCAGCTTGGGCAAAGACTGTTTGTCAAACCTGACAGACCTTGCAGCACTATCAGTGAGATGATACTGGTTATGCTGGGGATGGATGGAAAAGCAGCTGCTGATATTGAAGGCAATGACTGACCTGGATAAAATGCCTGCTGGATTCACACCTCAGCACATGTCAGTCCCAGCAACAGGAACAGGGTGTGAACACTCTGAACCGCAGTGTGATTCACGCTTCTCCATCTGTCTTCTCCCAGCAGCTTTAGCCCAGCCCTGCCCTGTGCTGGGCAGATGAGAGGACAGAAAGGTGAATTTTTGGCTGTTTCTCAGTGCTGGCATTTCAACGTGGATCTTTATAAGACCATCTGGAATATAGCAAAGCTGTCTCTGCTGTTTACCTTCCCTAAATGCAACCTGTTGTTAATATCGAGTGTCAGCAAAATATTTTGGATAAATCAGGATAAAGTGCCAAGCAGAACTGTAATTAATCACTATGAACATACAACTGTCTCTGTTACACAGTTGGGACTCCATGGGTAAAATTTCCTCTCAATCTGACACTGCAGTGAGGAGCTTTTTTTGGTATCAGCTTCTTCAAACTCTCTCCCTGGCATAACAATAACTCTGCAACTGAAGGGTGTTTCATACAGTGTAACCTCATTATAATGAACCCTTGGAATAAACACTTGTTATATCTGAATGTTCACCACAATTGAGATGCAGAATTTGCTTTATCAGGCGAATACACACCCTCCCCCCCCCCGTATCTGAGCCAAACACTGGTACCCAGGGCAGTAAGAGAGCTTTGTTCATAGCAAGGAAGAACTAAAAGTATTTTCAAAAGAAAATAATGAATACATACAGAAAGGATTAGGAAATTATGTTTCCAAGGTAGATTTTCTATGTTTTTATCATGGAATATCCTGAGTTGGAAGGAACCCACAAGGATCATCGAGTCCCAGTGGCATCCAGGAGAGAGTCAGAAGGGTAAAAGCTGTAAAATGTGTGGGTTGAGAGAAGGACAGTTTAATAGGGAAAGCAAAAGTTGTGCCCACAAGCAAAGCAAAGCAAGGAATTCATTCCCACTTCCCATGGTTGGGCAGGTGTTCAGCCATCCCCAGGAGAACAGCACCCCATCACATGTAAGAGTGACTTGGGAACACCATCACTCTGAATGTCCCCTTCTTTCTCCTTCTTCCCCCACTTTATACACTGAGCAAGATGTCATGGTCTGGAATGTCCCTTTGGTCACTTTGGGTCACCTGTCCTGGCTGTGTCTCCTCACAGCCTCCCACACACCCCCAGCCCTCCCCAGTGTGGCTGTACAAGGAGCAGAAAGGGCACTGGCTCTGTGTAAGCCCTGCCCAGCAATAAACATCTGTATTATCAACCCTGTGTTCAGCACAAACCCAAAATATGGCAAAACCCCCATACCAGCCACTGGGAAGTAAGTTAACTCTACCCCAGCTGAACCAGCACAGTCCCTCTATAGAAAACACCACAAAAATCTCAGTCCCACATTAGTGATCATCATTCAGCACTGAATACCAAGGAAATACCAATACAGAAAGAAAAAGCTGCAAAAATATGCTTTGCTCTAAGCCATGCTGCTAACACTGTAATTTTCCAACCTGCTCAGCTCACAACACTTCTGAGGGCACTGACCCAAACCCTGCAGCCAGACTGAAGTGCCTGGTGAATTCTCTCTGCTGCTCTTTGCCTCCCCCTGAATGACAACCATGATGCAAAGCCCATCACTGTTGGCAATGCCCTGTCTCCTCTGAGTGCAAAGAAAAGGCACAAGTACAAGAGTCTCTTAGTAAAACATTAATTTCAGATCACAGATTTATTTTATGGATTTGCAACACAGCCCATATTACAAACATTGTCTGGGAACATTTACAAGAATAAATAAGATGGACTCGCAGTTGTAAAAAAAAGATTACACTTCACTGTAATGTACAGTCAAAAAATATATCTGATATTCATTGACTTGACATTATTTACCTTCCTTCTTTTAAGCTAGAAAGACACTGAATGCACAGTGTTGAGAGTTTTGTATTTATATTTTTTTCCTTTTTTTTCATACGTGCTTTATCTATCAAACATCCAAACTGTACAAGTGAGTTTCACCAAGAATCCAGAAAGGCCAAAGGGGGGGAGATGGGGCGGCATCGCAACAGCAGAGACTCGCTCTCATGCAGCACTCCTCCCTGCTGGAGAACACATCCAGGGACCTGGAATGGGACACTGCTGATCCAGAGGCAGCCACAGCACGGCTGTGTGAAGTGGGGACAAGTCTGGCAACAAAATGCGGGTACATTTTGATTTCCACAGGGTTGGTGTGGGGACGGAGGTGGTGAAATCAACAGGGGAGTGAATTTTGTCCCTGTGGTTAGTCAGGGTGGGTTGGAGGATGTGTTAAGGATGCAGCTCACATGTTTGGCATAGAAGTACAGTGTTCAAGTGCTGGCAATGCAAGAAAGGGCTGGAGGGGTGATGAGGGGGTAATTCCAGTTCTGCTCCAGGTACATGGAAGTCCAGCACATGAATTCTGGTGTCAGCAATGTGAAAAACTGACCAGCCTTTGTCCCGGGGAGCCTTGTCAGAGTACCTAAATTCAGGACAGATTATGAAGTGCTGGCCCCACTCCCACTTCCATCCCCCCAAAATGCCCTTCTTTCCATAATTTTGCACAAATCAGATTTCCTGGAGGTCCCCATTGAAAGATGATGTACTCACACAAGGAAATCAGTCTCCACAGTGCAACACTCCCGAGGTATCACAAACAGTAATGTTTCAGGGGAACAGATCTCCACTGAAACACTCCTTCTGGGACAAAGTTCCTCACCAAAGTAACCACTACAGTGCTGGATACCTACATATGAAACATCAGGACTGGTCCCAAAGGGACACCAACAGCAAACCTTCACCTTGCAACAGGCACATCCTTCCTACTGACAGAGCGACATGGACTTGCTCACGTTTACACTGCTTAGAAACAGCTCATGCTGAATTGAGTTCCAAGAAAAAAATTTTTGTTTTTTTTTTTCCTTTTTTTTTTTTTTTTTTTTTTTCCCCCCCAGGAAACACTATGGGAACACCAGCATCTGGCATTCAGTCTGCTGCATTAGTTTTTTAAGGTTCAGGTTGACAACACAATAGTGGTGAAAAATCTGCTGCGTGCACTGGGGCGAGGATGGAAAGACTAATTTAGACCTCTCATGTTTTTACAAACTGAAAAAGCTGCCAGGTTTTCACAATTCTTCTAATCCAACATCAACCTATAGGGATATTCTGAGGTTATTTTTTACAAGGGAAACTTTTAAAATGTTTTAACACAGCAAATAGAGATTATAGACTAGAGGTCACTGGAAGTCAGCAAGTTTTGTAATTTTTTTCTTTCCATCACACTCCGTACCACCAGGATTTGGTCTTGGTGTATGAAAACATATGATTCTGCTTGACAGTTTGAGCAAATTGTACATTCTTCAAGTATGTATATGAGGGAGATGACTGATATCTTTTCCAAGTCAATGAGCAGATAATACATGATGGATTTTCCTAGTGGTCCTTGCCAAAACTGCAGAAATGGGGCTTTGCTTGCTTATGCTGTTGGCTCACCCTGGAGGAAATAAGAGCTGTAGGTATTTTTGGGAACAGGGAAAGAAAGAGCACTTGCATTTAAATTGTATATTAGGTATGTATGGCTATAGAAGACTGCAATCTAAATAAACAGGAGCACAGGAGGGTTAACAGAATCCTTATTACTCATGTCTGTCTCTCTGACTTTAATTCCCTGGCTCTCCCCGTTTCTGTTCCAGTAAATGTCTGGGCAGGGAAGCTGCAGTGCTTTGTTCTACCCTCACACAGCAGGGATACGGAATTTTTGACCCAAAGGCAGTGGTTATGCTGAGTAACTTTTGCCACTTTTACCACGTGGCTCCCCTTCATTTTCTTCAAAAACTGGGGCTGACTGACTTTTTTACACCTAAGACAAATGAAAGCCTCTCAAATGAAAATACAGCAGTTTCACACCAAGTTCTTGAGATGCCTCTTGCACTGGCTGGACAGATCACAGAAATTAACGGAGCTACCAACGTAATGGAGTTGACTGTTCACATTTATTACAGGACAATGAGGTTTTCCAAGTGGAACTTTGCCACCACACTGCACACCCAGGACCATGCCAGGACTGTGCACTGCTCTGTGACGACTTACTAAAAATTCTGCAAGTGTGACAGGCAGAGGCACCTCGTATTTGAAGATTCCTCTCTCAAGTGATTCTCCTTTTATCTCTGTCCCTCAGGATTTATTCTCTCTGTCACACTCCGAGTGCTCCATCTCCACAGCACGGAATGTGGCATTACCTGTTTTTTATGATCTTGGCAGGAACTCAGAAGAGTAAGAAAGATAAAGAGCAGCTGTGCAAGAATGAGAGAGCAAGGTGCAAACTTCCTGCCTGTTTCAGGATCCATTTAATCTGTCTTCTCCTCCAAAGCTGGGTTTCTCCCAAAGGAGATTTCTCCTCCTTTCCTTCTCTCCCAGATGGCCACTGGTTTAAGTGTCTTCTGAACCACCTGCTGCAGGAACCTCTCTCCTTCTCCGACTCTACAGCACAACAAAAGCAGTGACCAGCAATCCCTGGCTTGAGATTCCCAAAGGAGATCCCACAAACTGCTGCTAAAGGGCCTGTAAAAAGTAAACGTAAAAGCCAGTCTAGCATCTACAGGCTCAAATCTATGACTGTGGAGTCTATATTTGCCACTGGACTTTTTTTTTCCAGGGTGTTTACAGCTCCAGAATAAAAGGTTGGAAACTACTGACATAAATACAGGCTGCTGTAGGGAACAGCTGTTCTTTGGGATTCCCTCCTCTGCCCTGTGGAGCTACATGGACCAGAATGATCTGAGGTCACAGGCATCTCCCAAAATCTCTGCCTGCCTTTTAGGAGTTCTCTGGACATTCTTCAGGTGTGTGTGCAGGTGGATAAGACAAGGAGACAGAAACTGCAGGTTATCTTGGGGGTAAGGGCCACACAAAGTCACATCTTTTCAGTGCATGTAAAAACCTTTCAGTGTTAGTCAACTACTTGTTGCTGCTGGACCAAAATGGACAACTCTAGTGCACAAAAATGGCTAAAATGTGAATAAATTAAGAGGGACCCACTGTTGCATGGCAAAGGCAGACATAACTCTGTGTAACCTTGCTGAAGAATCCCAAATTGAAGGGCTTCCTACTAATCATAGCCCAGGAACTTCCCTGCTCAGAGGACACAAGTTATTTCAATCTTCAAACATACACAACCCACCATATCCCCATCTGCCTGCTTGCTATCAGAGGTCCTGATTCAGTTACCACCACCTAGCCACTGTACTCCCTCTTCTTTACCTTAATAAACAAGTACCTCAAGTCTATTTACAGCAGTTCAAACACCTTTTACCTTACCTTCAAAGAAATAAAAAAAACCAAACCAAAAGAGCCAGCATAGGACATCAGTCCTGCACAGATCTTAATTAAAAAAAGATACAGACCCAAACCCCACCACCAAACAAACATAAAACTAAAAAAAGAAAAGATTGTTAAGTCCTACTGTATCTTTTAGGGGTTTGGGTCTATCTCCCATGTAAAAAACTCAGTCTTCCTTCTCCAGCAGCCAGCTTAGACAGCTCTGGAATTCACTGCTTCAGTTACATCCCACACTAATTTCAGGTGTTAGTTACTCCCTGTATGAGACAGTCACCCCTGACCCAGCCTTCTTTACCTATTTCTAGTTCCTTGTATTTCAGACCAAACCTTACACCAGTCCTGTGCTATCATAAACTGCTCCCTCACCCCTGAAGGATGACTGAATGAGAATAAGTTTATCTTCATTACGTCCATTCAAATGTGGATATTTGAATGGGCAATATGATATTTTTCCAGCTTAAAATTCAATCACTGAGGAATTCACCTTTTCTACTGCACATTATCGCTTTCTATCCACAGCAGGGGATGCTTAGGCTGGAAAGCTCACCCTGACTATTAATCCTTCCAGGAGTGAGAAAACCTTCTTTATCTCATCTCATAATTTCTCCCTTTCCCTGCAAAAACAAACCCATCACCTATAATCTTGCTTCAAACACATTACCTGCTCTGCTATGGGCTGTTCTCTAGGGTTTAAACAACTTCAAGGTAATAAAGTTATTTAAAGCCAGCTTGTCTTCTCTTTCCACACAATTCCCCTCATCATCAATTCACACTTAGCATATATGCACTGTGCAGCAAGGAACAGCAGGAATATCCCAGAGACAACACACACTGGAGCTCTGGTCCCCCAAAAGCATCTTAACTGCAGGAATTTATATCAGTTTGGCAACATAATCTTCAGTGTCTGCTGACATGCTCCCACACATGGACACGAAGGTCAAGACACGCAGTTGAATGGCCACAGAACAAGCTGTGATTAATAGTTGGGCTGTGGCAACCAACATTTCCATTTAACTCCTATAAAATGTAAAATTTAGCTTTAACATCTTCCCCTGCACTTTATGCCAACATCACCTGGTGTTTGCAGAGGGCCAAAAGCACATGACTTGCTGTGGACCAGCCTGATACAGGTACTTCTGACCCTTTGGTAGCATTTTTCATACCATAAAACACATTCAATCCTACCTCAGGACCTTAAGTAACTCCACTGCATGTGATATTCTGCTCTGCTCATCCCACAGCTCCTTCTCTCCATGCACACAACCCTCCTGTGGGCTTAATTCTGTTTTTTTTAATCCACTTTCCTTCCTGCTACTGTTAAGCCTGAATTAGCTCCCATACTTCACATCTCATCCTATTTCTTTACCATTCTGTTCCTTTTATCCTCTCAGTGCTTCCACCAGTCTTTCCCCCTCCTATATCATGAAGGAGACCTATCCCTTTGCTAGTTTGCAAATTAACAGAATGCTAAATACTAATTAATATTTCCATAGCATCCACAGGGAGTGATTCCCTCTGGCTTTCTGGAGTCAGCAGAGTCACAAACACTTTGCTGACTTGCAGCTTCTTCCTAGGTGGGCAGTTGTTCAAAAATCCCATTCTGGGATCAGAATTCCCTCATCTTTACTAATAGCTCCCACCTCCTGACCAACACTGTTCCACCCAGTCACCTGTGATGAAAACACCAATATAATGCCATTTTTATCTTGTAGTTTTGCTTTGCCTTCTATTTTTTCCCCTGCAGAATTGTTTGTGTTGTTTAGTTGCATAAAGAAAAAAAACAACAACAATTCAAATCAGGAGGAGATGCCAGACACCCACCTACAGCCCCGTTTGGAACTAAAGGGGATTTCATGATTTCCTGCAGGCAACAGAAAGGACCAACTAGAACCAGAGCAGAGGCTCCTGTGAGGGAGTTCTCACCAATACTTTACAACACATCAGGGAGAACGTGGTTCATGCTCATTTAAGACCATCATGACATTAAAGCCAAGAATCCAAAGCTCCTTGGAAAGAATCCAGGCTAGGAGGTTCAGCATCCTGTGAACCCCTTCATCTGCTTATCAGGAAGAGGATTATTGCAGTTCCAAGCACCCTTCCCTGGACTGGTGCAGCTCCTGGTGGATGGGAAGTACGTGGTGAGGTACCTGTATGAGCTGAGAGCTGCTTCTGTCAGCTCTCATTTTCATCCCTCGTTGCCAAGGCAAAGGTTTGTCTACTGAAGAAAGAATGATCATGAAGTGAAGCCTTTTTTTGAACTTAGGGACAGAACTGGCAAAATGTGTTGAACTTGTCACACGCTGAGAGCACAGAGCTTCCAGCACAGCCTCTGACTATTTACCTGAGGGTGGAAAACTACAGGGTGGTAAGAAAGTGGAATTTCCTTAAACTCTTACCTTCAATCTATCTTTTAGAAAGTCTGAATTTGAAGAATCTCATTTATACAGAGAGCAACCTCGTAACCAGCACTCTCCAGATAAATAAATGGCTAAATTCAAATACTAATTATAGTAAGGCCTTGTTCTCCCAATTATTTTTTTTTTCTCCGAGATTACCCTGCAGACCTTAGTGATTAACTACTTAAACACACTCTTTCAGAAAAGCAATTTCTTAGCTGCTACAAAATCAGAGCGAGATCCAGAGCCATGGCAAAACACATCTGGTGTTTGTCTGGGAGGAGGAGAGTTGCACAGGCATTTTTTCAGGACAAAACAAAAGCTGTTTTGCTTAAGACGAGAAGTTGCTGTGCTGGGCTAACACTTCTCTTTATATGTGTCAGAACAGGTTTCTGTGTATGTACATCACCTTTCCTACAGCTCCAATGGGTTCCCATTTTGAAGCTTGTAGGGCCTGCAAATAGCGAGGAAATCTTGCCAAAACCCAATTTTAAGAACCTTCAGCTTTTAAATTCTTGAGCAGGAACCTTCTTTGCTCTCTGTTTGCACAGTGCCTAGTTCAGCAGGGTCTTGTCGTGACTAGGGGTCCTAAGTTCTACAGCAATACAAATAATAAATAAAAAACAGTAATACACAGTATATGAGCAATAATACCTACTTTATACCCTGTTTTTTTTTCCCAAAGACACACTGCACCCCAGCAAATACTTGAAAAATGCGGTAACAAAGTTACCAAAGTTGCAAGACAAAATGCAATCTGTTTGATGCAAATATTTAAACTCAAGGTTCAAGTGGCTGGGAAACCCATTAATGGCATTGCTTCACCAGCACCCAAAGGAACAGAGAGCAGAGAGATGTAACCGGTTCATGCACAGCCCTGGGAGTGGAGCAGAAACTGGGAGGAAACATTTGGGTGGAGGCAGTGAATCCATGAACAGCTTCTCATCTCCACCATCTATTTTCATGCTTTAAGGGACTACATGTGGGAAGAGAATTCCAGCGTTGTTTTTCTTCTGTGTTGGCCTTTTCATTTGGAAAAACAAACAAAAGGAAAGAGATAAGGTAGACAAACCGTAATGAAACATTTCATGTATCCCCTATGGCTATCTCATTTTTCCCAAATGACTGCTGCATGAAATTAAAAAATTAAAAGACTGGGATTTGAGAACAAAATTATAAATTAAAAAGCAGACATGTAAAAGAGAATTTCCTAAGGGTTTCATTCCTTCCCTACTCTGCAGCAAGCAGAGCAAAAATACAATCCAAAAGAGAAGAAGTCAGAGGGGATTAGAAAGTCCAGTCTTTCAGCCTGTCTCCCATTTTGCTAATTTTTACAGTAGGTTATTTAAGAAGCAGTAGATGTTCCAATAGAAAGCAGGCAGCAGCACACACAGGCATTGTCTCCTCCTTCCAGCGAGGTCTGTGCAACCTCAGTCTCTTGCTCCAGGAAGGAGACGTTTTCCTTCCCACACTTGTTACTGCCTTCCAGTGTGGGAGAGGGGAGAAGCGCCTGCCAGAGATCGGGGTCTGGCACATCCAAGGGTCCCCTCCCTCCTCTGGGCTAAAAGGAACTCAAGTATTCCAGTGCAACCTCATATACAAATTTATACTGTTCCTGCAAGAGAGAACAAAAAGAAATGGCATTAGGATGTGGGTCAGTTCTTCAGAGCCTTGTTCTACAAGCAAAAATACCTCCTTCTCTCTTTCTTATTCCCGTTGGCAGGACCAGGCAAACATTGATTGCCTTTCTATGTGATCCTGAACAAGCACTGCTAGGAGATGGTATCATCAGTGGAAGAGAATAGCACTCAAAGAGACAGCCCCAGTATAGACTATTCATTATTCACCTCCATGTGTTGCTTTTGAGGCACAAACTCCGTGTGATCGATGGAGATGATTGAATTCAGGACAGTTTAATCTCCTGGGCTGCAGGGAGCAAGGCTCGAGTTCAGGCTGCTCTCCCTCCCTGGTTTCAAGGCATGTCACAGCACCCAGCACCACAGGCTGTATGCATGGACAGGAGGACAAACCACATCCCTTCCCACAGCCATGGTGCCAGCCCCTTGGGGTCTGACCTCCCGGAGCCAGCTGGGCATGGGAGACAGTGTTAATCATTTTGCCAGGGCATCCTTTCTGCTCAAAGAGAGAAGCAGGAGGATTCACTGCACATGCTAAAACAGAAGCAATTATAATTCTGATGGCTTCGTGTTCTCATTCACTCTGACTCACCCTGAACTAAGCCACGACAATTTTTTACCTATCCTAAAGGCCCTGGAACACACTGGGAGGGGAAACACACAGGAAAAAAAAGCTTACCAGTGACTCCACCATGTTGGATTTGTTATTCCGTAGCGTTTTCACTATGTGGAACACATCGATGATGTTCTGCTGTTGGATCATCTCACACACACTGCAGATGGCACAGAAGGTGCCGCTGCGTCCCCCGCCGTTCCTGGGAGCAGAGAGGAGAGGGGAAGGGGAAGCTGGTAAGGCTGAGGGACAGAGACAACAACTCCCCCAGGGACACTAAGAAGGTCTGTAACTGGTCATGGACATTCAAGGGGTTTTGTGCGCCTAAAGGGGCTCCAAGAGAGCTGGGAGAGGGACTTTGGACAAGGGCATGAAGTGACAGGACAAGGGGGAATGGCTTCCCACTGCCAGAGGGCAGGGTTAGATCAGATATTAGGAAAGGAATTCTTCCCTATGAGAATGAGGAGGCCCTGGCACAGGTGGCCCAGAGAAGCTGGGGCTGCCCCATCCCTGGAAGTGTCCAAGGCCAGGCTTGGGCTCTGAGCAACCTGGGCTAGTGGAAGGTTTCCCTGCCCACGGCAGGGGGTGGAGTGATGTGGTCTTTGCGGTGCTTTCCAACCCAAACCACTCCATGATTCTGTGGAAGTGGAGACCTTCAGGACAGGAGACAGGGATGGAAGGGCTAAGGGATTCCTGGCAGTGGCGGACAGGGAGGCCCAGGGACTGCAGTGCTGCTCCTCGGTGCTCTGGGCTCACAGCAGCTCTGTGGGCAGAGCTGGGCACATGGCAGTGCTGCCTTGGTTCTGCCTGGGCTGCAGTCATGAGACCCACCCACACAACAGGACGCAGCAGAGCTTTTTGAGCTATTCCTCACCACAGCCAGCAAAACCTCTGGGCCAGAACACTATAATGCATCACAATATTCAACTTGAAGTGCATTACAAACGTAATTCCACTTCACTTTCCTGAGCTGAAGCCTGGCAAACCACCAAAATTCCAGATCCGCAATCAGTGCTCTTTGGAGGGCACCGTGTGAGGTTACAGACACTTTCCAGTCCTACTTACAGGCAGTGGACAACAGTCCGGCCATCTCTCCCATCGTACTGCTCCTGCCACTTCTCCAGCCTCCTGACCACCTTGAGCAGGGAGCGTTTGGAGGGAGGGGTGTCCCTGTAGGCCGGCCAGCCGATGTACTGCAGGTGCTGCACGATGCGATAGCCATCCTGGGGCTGCAACAAAGGGCACTTTTCACACACTAAATGGACCAGGGCAGGAGGAACAGGGACAGGGTAAAGCAGAGAGCACTGGTTACATGGCCTTGAGTGCTGTGTCCAGTTCTGGGACCCTCAGTTTAGGAAGGATATTGAGGTGCTGGAGTGTGTCCAGAGAAGGGCAACGACGCTGGTGAAGGGACTGGAGCACAAGTCCTGTGAGGAGAGGCTGAGGGAGCTGGGGTTGTTCAGCCTGGAGAAGAGGAGGCTCAGGGGAGACCTCATCACTCTCTCCAACTCTCTGACAGGAGGTTGTAGCCAGGTGGGAGTTGGTCTCCTCTCCGAGGAACCAGAAGTAGGACAAGAGGGCACAGCTTAAGCAGTGCCAGGGGAAGTTTAGGTTGGACATTAGGAAGTAGTTCTTTACAGAGAGAGATCAGACATTGGAATGGGCTGCCCAGAGAGATGGTGGAGTCACTGTCCCTGGAGGTGTTTCAGAAGAGACTGGATGTGGCATCAGTGCCATGATCTGGTTGACCAGGTGGTGTTCGGTCAAAGGTTGGTCTCAATGATCTCTGAGGTCTTTTTCAGCCTAGTTAATTCTGTGTTTTTGTGATTCTGTCATCTTCCCCTCTGGAGCTCCTATCACCTCTGTTAACATCCTCCACCCTGGGTACCTGACACAGTGTGGAAACAAGGACTTTTCCATACGCTGGATAAAAATTATGACTTCAGATATTATGAAGCCAGGCAGGATCTAGGATCCCTTGTTTGGTTTCCAGAATAAAGTTTCATCAGACTGTATGAACAGATTAAATAGACCAAATGTCTCCTTTCTGTGCTGGAAATAAGTTATGCCATAAGAAGTACAGGCAGCCCTCAGAAATTCTTTGGGCACTATGGAGGGAAAGGATCCTCACAGAGATGTTGGCAGTGGCCAGTGATGCTGAACACAGATGGGTGCAGAGGGCTGTGAGTTCACAGCAGCCACCCTGCCAGCCATGGCATGGACCAGCTCCATCCTGAGAGTCACAGAGACTCAGTCTGACCAGCTTTATGACTCCAAGGCTCTCCCTGGTTCAGAGGGAGTGGGCCTGGGATACAGGACAATGTCTAATAGCTAACTGATTAATCAATTTGTGTAGCTGGACACAAGGTTCCCTCTTCAGTGCCACCACTGAACTATTGTATAAGCTCTGACCACACAGATACTGATGTGTTAAACTGCTTGGAAATGTAATTTGTGGAGCCTGCTTCCATTTCTGATTAGAAAAAAAATGAAAAAGGAACAACAAAGGAAACATAATCAATCTGTGAAAACAACTAATGAGAGAAAAATCCTGTGCTGAAGCTCTTTCCTGCAGCTTGAAGTTGGATTGCCAGGGCCCAGTACACAGATAAACTTTGTTTCTATCATTTCAGCTGTCCTGGGGCTGAGGGATCCAGACAAAGAGTTGCTTACAGAAATGGCAGTTGCTTATTTATAGGGAAAACAGTGGCAATTGGGAATCCCAGTCTAGCCAGTAAACATTGCATCTGTCTTCAGAGAGGCTGACAGATGGAGAGCTGCTGACACTACCTCTGTTTATTTCCTACAATACTGATGCTCCTATATTGGCTACCAAGTGATGAATTGTTCTCAAATACGCACAGAAAAATGCTCACCATTTAAATTCACATTTAATTTCAGCTCATATCATCCACTTTCTACTTTCAGCCAAGAGTCCTTTAGCAATACAGACTGATTAAATGTTAATTAAAGGAAGCAGCTGCAGTGGAATTTCGCTCCTAGGTGAGAGATTCAGCACCTCTAAACCACAAGTCTTGGCTCTGCCTCTTCCTCCTGCCAAAATACATTTTTGGGAATAACTGGGGAATGTGGTTTTTCAGGGATCTTACCCTGGCCATGTTGCAGATCCGGAATATCCGGTTGATGATGTCTTCATCAATGTCTGCTGAGACAAACTCCACCTGAATGGGGCCATAACAACAGGATGTCTTCTCTGGCCAGTACTGCATGCAGAGCTGGAGAAAACAGGACAAGAAACAGAAAGCATCTTAATTCTTAACAAGGAAATGCACTTTTTTTTTTTCTTACTTCTAACCAGCTCAAAATCCATCACCAACCTTGTTTTACATGTCTTTGTTCACAGGAGATCTCACTCTAGCTGTAAAAACTTTTTATACCATGAATATGAAAATAAAAGGTATATTTTAGAGCCTTTATTTTTGCATGAACACAGTTTCGAACTGATTGAATTCTGCAGTCTAAAGGTGCAGAAAAGGTGGCTGACAAATGAAGCTGCTGTAGGGGTAGAGATTTAAAATGAACACTAAAAGATTAGTGTCTGTAAATAAATTTAATAAGAACCACAGAGGTTTAGTGTTAATGAGGAAACACTACAGGCACCATGGAAATTAATCTTAATTCAAACAAACTGGAATTTCTTTTTTCTGAGAGCAAGAAGAGCAACTCTGGTTTCAGGGTGAACCACGACTGAATCTCTGAAGTTTGTGAAGCAGGTTGGAAGTCTTTTTCTTGTGCTGATATTACAGAACTGAAAGGACAAGAAAGATCCTATGCACACAAATTACAATGTAAGTATTTAAAATCCATCTGGAAATAGATTATGGCGAAAAAATATTTTGCATGAGATCTCATTAGCAGTTTCTGCTGAGATTGTGTTTCTTTCTGTCTTTATTTCTTCCTATTTTTAAGTGTAATTTTTCAGAAGTTTTGAAACCCCCAGATGCTCATTTGAACTTGATCTCGAGCTTTTCAAGTTCAATCACTGCCAGAAACAACGTCAAGTGTGTGAATGCTACTGCATTAATTCTGCACTCCTTTGATCATATAGGATTGAAATTGGGTGGGATATTCACACAATCTTAGGCATCTCTGCCCTTGTTAGTTTTTCAAGATTAAGCAAGCCAACCAAGACCACACAAGCAAGTCCTTTGAAGGGTGTCTTTACTCTTCATTCAGACTTTCAAGCTGCTTAGTGATCTCCTCTCAAAGCATCTGTCCAACAGGCAGGAGATGTGAGCTGAGCAGGAGCTCCAGGAAACAACCTCAAGGTGCAGCGGAAAGCAGAAAAAGATTAAAGATCTCCTTAATATTAAAAATCTGCTTTTCCTAGAGCAGGTCTGCGAATGGCCACACTTCAAGAAAGACATTGAGGGGCTGGAGAGTGTCCAGGGAAGGGAACAGAGCTGGGAAAGGGGCTGGAGCACCAGGAGGGGCTGAGGGAGCTGGGAGGGCTCAGCCTGGAGAAAAGGAGGCTCAGGGGGGACCTTCTGGCTCTGCAACTCCCTGAAGGAGGGGGGAGCTGGGGGAGATTGGGCTCTGCTCCCAGGAAACAAGGGACAGGATGAGAGGAAATGGCCTCAATCTGTGCCAGGGGAGGTTTAGATTGGATATTAGGGAACATTTCTTCACAGAAAGGGTGTTTAAACATTGGAACAGGCTGCCCAGGGCAGTGGTGGAGTCCCCATCCCTGGAGAGATTTAAAAGCTGTGTAGATGTGGCACATGGGGACACGGTTTAGTGGTGGCCTTGGCAGTGCTGGGGGAACAATTGGATTCAATGGTCTTAGAGGTCTTTTCCACCTTAAATGATTCTATGATATCAAATTGTCACACCTTGCCCTGATAGCTCATAAAATACCAACTTAAAAATCATCCTTAACTCCCAGTGCCACCTGGGTGTTTCAGCACTGGCTGCAGTCTCCAGATGGTGACCCTGTGCTACAGGAACTGCCAAAGTGACTTTCTGCACTGCCAAATCCCCTTTTCTGTGCCTACAGAATAAATGAGAAAAGCAAAACTTTGCTAGCAAAAAACAAAGCAGGTAAAGCCTTGTGCAGAAAGATAGTCACAAGAACAGCACTGGCTGAGGCTGATAGGTTTGTGTTTTCCAAGAACCAAGTGAGAAAGCGTGTCATTTCCAGAAAAAGCTGCGTTTTCCTTTGAAGTGTCAGGGAAAAAAACAGATGAAATTTGCCTCTGGATTCAATGCCAAAATGCAGAATCAAGGAGGGCAGACTGGAGAGGAGGCAGCAAATGCAGAGGATCTCATGTTCCTCACAGGCTGGTGGGTCTCTGGAGGTCACCGAGAGAATCCACTGCTGAGCAGAGCTCTCCCTGTGGCTGGGAATGGAATCCCACAGCACCCACCCTGGTGGGAGATCCCCTCAAGGAATGGGGTGATTGGGTTCTCCATCACCACCAAAAAAAGAGACCAATAATTTCGCTGCCTTCACGTGTGGTAAGACAGAGAAGAGACAAATCAAAAATTAATCCATGAAGTGCCAGCTACTTGAGGGTTCCTCTCCTCTCGTGTTAACAAGTGCTGTAATGGTTGAATTAGCCATGTACTCTTCACACAAATTGCATGATTATGCCTTTTTGAAAGCTGTAATCTTCTGCCACTCACTAGCAAGGTGGCTGGAGACACCAGCACAGGAGGAATGGCAGGAGCTCCTCCCCAGCAGGCTCCAATCCTGAAAATGATGGTGTGTTTAGCAACCAAAAACCAACTTACACATGGAATTAAAAAGAAAAAATAAATGCAAAGCACTGTGATCTTCTAGAAAGTCTGTGCAAAACACACTTCTCAGTATTACAGGATTGCACTGGAAATCTCAGGGGAAGGATCCTTCAAATGATTTCAGCTCTCCTGGTTTCATTCTTCCTGGAAATGCCATGTGAACGGGCAAGCGTGAAGCGCACTGGGAATGTGGCAGGGAACATTTTTCTGAACCAAAGGCAGACAAAAGTATGAAAGAGAATAGGAAAGGGAAGGAAGTGAGTTTGGGAGGAAAATTTTGGCCCAAACCCACAAAGCATTTATGTAAAACATCCTTATACTTTTAAACATATAATTTTTTTTTATACTTTATATATATGAAACTTTGTCATACATTTATATGAAAGTATTTATCTAATATATATTTATATATGTTTCAGCTTGGAGAAGACAAGGCTTTGGGGAGACCTTATAGCAGCCTTTCATTATGTAAAAGGGGCTTACAAGAATGCTGGAGAGAGACCTTTCAGAAGGGTATGGAGTGACAGGACAAGGAGGAATGGCTTCAAGCTGATAAAGAGTCGGTTTAGATTAGATATTAGGAAGAAATTCTTTCCTGTGAGGGTGGGGAGGCCCTGGCACAGGTTGCCCAGAGAAGCTGCCCCATCCCTGGAAGAGTCCAAGGCCAGGTTGGATGGGGTTTGGAGCAACCTGGGCTAGTGGAAGGTGTCCCTGCCCATGGCAGGGGGTGGAACAAGATGAACTTCTAAGTTCCCTCCCAACCCAAACCATTCTATGATTCCATGATCCTTGTTAAATGCAGTAAGAATCAGCTGCCTTAGAAGCAGCCAAGCATGTGGACTTAGTCTTCATTATACCCCAAAACATTACCTATTACTTTCCAGTTCCCCCTCCTTTATTGGGGTGGGGAGACAGGGCACAAGAAAATGGCAGCAGAAACTCTCTGAAAACCACCTGGATTTGAGAATGGAGTTACATGACAGACATGATGAAGAATCACTCACCTGTGCTGCATCCATCTCATTCAGCATCACCACAGAGGAGCAGTTGTAATCAAACACCAGCCTCCAGAAGTCTGCGATGGTGTTGGGCAAAGGGTGTTGGGTTACAATAAAGGCAGCAGGTTGCTTGTGGCTCTAACAAAAGAATAAGATTAGTTAAAAAAAATTCAATCAACTTTTATTCAAAGGAATATTATACCCAGGAGGCTCTGGCAAGGCAATCTGAGCCATTTAACCAGATTATACAAATCACATATCCCTCTCCTTGTTATCTCACTGCAGTGAATGAGCAGCTCATAATGGGATTCTTTTGCTCCCAATGAAGACATTTCATTAAAGAAGTGTCACAAGAGCAGAGATTACCCAAATCAATTATTTATATTTTGAGACTCAGCAAATAATACTAATTCTACTATTACTACTACTACTACTATCAGTAATATTAATAATTGTAAAGAAAACAGCTGGAAGCAAATGCTCTCCCTTTCTGCTGCAATGGCCTCGAGGAACTCCAGAAGGGATTAGCCCTATCTGTTATTGCTGCCTGGGGATGGAGTGTGACAGAGGTGGCACATTTGGATCCCAGCCATCCTTTATGAGCTTGTGGGACAATACTCAGAGGCTGTGACACTGGCATTTCATTTCTGATGCTATTCTTTCCCCTCAAAAAGGCCCCCTGACCTCAGTCTCCCTAACCACTGAGGGGTGGGACTGTGCTCCTGAACTCTGTGGGGCTGTGCTAGTGTATGTTTCTGAGGCTCCCTGAGATGAAAAAGAACAAGCTGAAAACTTTATCGCTTTCCAACCATGACAGGCAATGCATAAATGAGCCTAGAAACTGCACAGGCCTTTGTGCTGTACATCTGTGAAGCAGAGTTGAATCAAAAGGCACATTAATTCTGCAGAAAAAGAAAAAAAAAAAAAAACAACAAACAACAAACCAAAACAAAAAGCCCACAGGATAAAATTTTGGACTTAGAGCAAAGAAACAAATAAAATCCCAAAGTATTAAGCTGGCCATTGTGGTGGGGGTTGCCTTTCCTCCTCCATGTGAGTCAGATGTGGGTGGAAGTGCTGAGCAGACCATTCTAGGAGGGGGAAAAGGTGCTATGCACACTTTGCCCCAGCTTGTTTTAGGGGAAGGTGAGGGACAATAATTTCTCCTTTCTTCTTAACAAACCATTTTGCAGACGCAAACCTGGCTTTCCAATGACTTTCATAGGAAAGATCCTAAGGTCTGTTCACTGGAAAGAGACAGAGGACATGAAGAGGAAAGGTCAGGAGCCTCAAAATCTGCTGGGGGAGAATTCCTCCCCTCTGTGGGCAGCAGTAGCCCTTGGGCTGTACTCCCAAAAGCTAACTCAAGGCAGAAGAGGCTGGTTTTTAATACTCTGCTTGAGACAGTCCCAGCTCAGCTGTAGCATGAGCCCAGGGCTTCATGCCCTGAGGGAAGGTTCAAATGTCTTTCTGTGCCTAAGGTTAATTTCGGTTGACAGATGGCCTTCCTGAGACAATTCATGCTTCCAAACACAGGCTGTCACCCATTCCAGGTGTACCATCACCCCTTCCTGCTCCACCACTTCCTCCATCACAGATTTCATGTAATACACCAAGCAAGCCAAATAAGATTTGGGGAGAAGTTTAAAAACCAGAGAGAGATATGAGAAATCTGTAAATAAAGTGATCAGCACTGGGACTGTGCTGTCAAGAGGTCCCCAGCATGTGCCTGTCCTCACACAGTGAAAGAACTGACAATGGTTCAAGGGAATATGGGGTGGATGCTCTCCTGTAAGAGTTCATGCTCAGTACAAGACTTCAGACATGAAGCTACTGGGAAAGAAAAGAATTTGCAACAGCAACAGTAACAGCTGTGAAAATAGGGGATTTTGGCTGTTCCCCTCTGATTATTATTTTCCCAAAAATTTACTGATTCCTCTTTGGAAAGATAAAGGAGAGCCAGAGAACATCCTAGTGGCTGAATTTCTATGACAGGTGAAAAATTCCTTTGTACTAAAAAAACAAGTAATTCATATGAATTTTGTGGGGAAGGATACAAATCTTAGCAAAATGAGTGGAAGTAATGAGGGCTGAAATGTGCAAGCATTCCCAGTACCTAAGAAACCAGAGAAGAATAGATTATGCTTCTTCAGAGTTGCAAAAGCACAAAACACACTTTAAAAAAAAAAGTTTCCTTAGGCATGTTTGTAATGAAAACATCACAGTCTGTCTGAAAAAATCTAAAATAAATTCGGTGACCATTGGGCTGAACCTCTTAAATGCAGGAGTATCACTGTTTCCCAAAGACTGAAGAGCAGACAACATTAAAAAAGACTGATCCTGACACTGCTGGGGAAAAAAATGATGACATTTCACCCTGGATCATATTTACCCATACTCCAACTGCAATAATTAGTGGCTTTAAAGACATCTCTGTCCAAAGGCACCACAGCAAAAAGAAATCATCAACATAATTCACCCTCCACAGATGACCTGTGCTGGGAGATTTGAGCCTATAAACAAAGCAAGGGAAAATGCCTTCAGACAGAGTCACATCAGCTCAACTCATGTCCTTCAGCCTGAAAACATTTTGCACATCTGATCCCTGCAGTCCCACATTCTTAACTGCACAAGCTCTAATCAATCACTTGCTCCACACTGCAAATTATTCTTTCCAAAGAGCTGAGCTGGCAAACATTTCCCTTCCCAACGTATGCAAAAACCCAGTGTATGGGAAGAGCTGTGCCACCACTTCTTTGTGTCTTTCTATGATCCAACCTCAGATTGCAAGCTCAGGAGCTCCTTTGTAAAAAAAATTTCTGCCAATGTGACGCAGAACGAGTGTGTGTGATAATCACAGTCTAGATTATACAGAATCACAGAATCAACCAGACTGGGAAAGACCTCTGAGATCATCGAGTCCAACCTTTGACCCAATCCAGCCTCTTCTTAAATACTTCCATTTCTGGGAAGAAGAGGAAATTCATGTTTGGAGACGCCAGACCCAGAAACTACAGGTAAATAAGTTTTTTTGCTTCTGATCCCTTTCCCCCAGAAAATTATCCCGAGAGGCAATGAAGTCAGAGCCGGGGGGGGCCAGGGCAGTGCTTACATCCATGAGCGCAGCGTTGATGTAGTTGCTGGATTCCCCATCCACGGAGATGAGGAAGGGCAGGCAGCGGTCCAGGGGCAGCACGTCCATGCAGCGGTTCTTGTCGTGGTTCCTGGGCAGGAGCCCGATGCTGCAATCCTCCGGCCGCACCCGCGGCGTCACGATGTTCAGGGTCTGCCAGGGCCCGGGGGAGAAGGGCGAGAGAGAGGGTAGAAACAGGCTGAGTGCCTTGGCACCTACTTCCAAGGAGGATGCCTTATGCAAAATACGATTATTTTAAATGTACTTCCACTCGCAGATTTTGGGATCCCAGAGAAGGAAAACGAAGGAGCATCGAGGAGCTTGTTTCTTTTGTGTGTGTGTGTGGCCAGTCTTCGCGAATGAAGATCTGGGAAAGGTGTTTTCACCTTTCAAGCCTGCGCAATGGATTTTTTAGGTGAGACACAGCCTGCGCTGAAC